>CANYBF010474969.1:0-16078 GCA_948192965.1 Dalechampia spathulata
GGTAATGATGAACTTTTCAGACTTCTATTAAGGAAATAATGGTGCAACTCTTAAATAAAAACTTTGGCAGTACTTTAAATATTGGGTTATTATAATCATGTAATAATGTGAATAACTATGACACTAAGTGGTAAAGACTTAAATGATGAATGTATGATAAACTAAGGACAGTTATCTAATATGAAAAAAAAATTTTCCAAACTTATTCAAGAATGTATGGAATCCTTTGTAGAATGATTATTGATTTTTGCAATAGAAAATTAGTAATCATTCTACGGGAGCATGTTACGCAGCTGAAAGACGTGACACCTATCTTGTCACCTACTCATATAAAATATCCTTACATAAAATTATGGTATGTCATTAAGCAAATATTGAACATATAACATTCTTATAATTTAAACAAGCCACATATTTGATAATTTTAGTTTCTCTATTATTTTACAAATATAAAATATTTTACTACCTATAATTATATAATGATAGTTGTATAAACAAAAATGACATATTATCCCTCTGTATGTGAATAAAATAATGATATACTTTACATTCATGAATGCAAATATGAATTGCATTCTTCTTTTCTTATGGTAATGGTATGTTGTATGCTAATAAATATAATTATGCATTATATTCCTAGGTTCTCTATAATTCCATCATTTTTCTATAGCCATATCAATCTCTATATCTGATTGTACATAATTTATATTAGGTATATTTTTTATCTTTTATTTTTCTAATATGTCTCTATATTTTCTATATATTTTATGTATTCTCTGTATCTGTATTTTCTATATTTGTAATTGGATTTGTATATATATCTGTATCATTATATCTGTATCACTATACCTTCCTTGTTCCTTTGAAATATCATGATAATGATGTATGATGCATGTCTTATACCTTAATCATGTATACATGTGCATAATGCTAACTTAGATGTAAAATAATAACATTTTAGAGTAAATATATATATATATATATATATATATATATATATATATATGTATATATCACATATCCAAATAAATAAATATTAATCAAACATTGAAAATATTATACAATGATATACTTATAGTTAATGAGTCTATATTTTACCTATGAATTTCATTTTTGAGTAATTAATATTGGGCAAAAACTTGTTATTACCTTGTCTTTATCCATTGGTACAGAGAGAATAACAACCCTCTTATTATCTTTGTTTGTTTAATATAAATTTCTTAATACTTCAATCACGTGAATTGTGTGAATATTTCAGATGTTCACATTTATGTGTATAATGCATAAGCATCTTATTTTCCATAGTTTAAGGTTAATTAAGAGAGATAACATATTTACATCTTATTCATTATAATTCAATATTCTTAATATATAGAAATGTGATTCAATACATTAAGTCCTAATGTAATAAGCACATCAACCTTCTCATTAGATAATCTAAATTAAGTTGTTAAAGTTTGGTAATATGTATCATTTAACATATATATATAATGAGTTATTATATGAAAGATTGGGCACTTAATTCACATACATTAGCCTTTCACATGTAAATCTAACAATTATAGCTTAATCTTAAATGTATGACCAGCCTTAATTATTTCTTATGTTTATTAATATGGAAAAAATCATAAATCATTAGTTAATTATACCTATAACCAAAGACTCCAAATTCTTTAATTCTTTCACTAAATATGCAAAATGGTTATCTATTAAACCTTAAAAATAAACATGATTAAGGTTTTCTTATAGTGGACATAATTCTATAGAACTCTAATATCATTCACCCATATTCGGAAGCTTAAAACCACTTATATTGATGTGATTCAATTCAATCATTAAGTATGAATTTGATCTTCTTCATAGCTTATCAATACAGTTTACTTATAGTCTTCCTCATAAGGCCGTTAACAGCTTGCACAATTACCTTATGTCATTTGCTAAGTACTAATACAAATAGGTTTATGTATAAGAAACATGTATACATTATCATGCTAACCTTGTCAATTTTGGAGGTATATCAAACATAAATTTTGCTTACAAACTACAACTTTGTCCAAGATTAACTATAAAAATGTTTAACCAGCTTTACTTTAAACATCTAATGACTCATTATTAACTTTAAGTATAAATATGTCAATTGTAAATAACAATATTTTTGTTTAAATACATCCCATTAATACGTTAATATTCTCCTAAAATCAATTTACTTTCACCATATACCATATAAATCATGCTAACTATAACCATAAGAAATATTGTTAGCAAATGACATGAATTTGACATAGTAAGTTGGTCAATTTCTTAAATCATTTTTGGATTGTTTAACATTTTAAAGACTATTGTCAAGTTAAGTGGTCCAACAAGTGCTTTATATATCAACTGTTTAAATTTATAAGCTAGTATAGCTGTCAACATGATACATATAGGTTGGCCTACAAACACACACAGAATTAATGAGAATTTCCAAATTAATAAGTCAATATCCTAATAAGTTTTAAGCTACTTAAAATCAAGCCCACTTATTACCTAAATTCTATGCTAATCATGCTAATAGGTTTGTACCACTGGCATAAGGATTACAATTATCCAAGAGGGTTATGGTTCAATAATCTCTTTTAATTAACTGTGCTTCCACTTTAAATACTCATGTGCTTATTAACCTTCTTATAACAAAGTTTTATAATTAATTCATAACCAGTTATTGTTCTGATTGAAGGACACATTAAATCTAATTATGTAATTATCTTAGGTGTTAGTGTATACGCAACTGTCTGAGCTACTTAAGTTAAACCTTTAGTAGGTTGTTTCAATAGTACTAAGGTTAAGTTAAATGTCACACCTACAGCTATTAAATCAATGCTTATTAAAAGGGTGGTGACTCAACAATTATCAATCTTTATAAGAACAATAATGATTCATATCTCTAACATGCAAAATACATATATACATATCAACACCTAGATGATATCTACACAATAGTATCGACACAATAACCCTTCTATGAAGTGTTAATTGTATGCTTGTCATCAATACATCAGTTATATAGCAGATCTCTATATTCTAACCCAAATCCTCATTAATATTAACACATCATATACACTGATCCATCAATTTATTTTGTTTATATGCACACCACACCTATAACTCCTCAAGACTCTATCTCAATGGATATAGTGGCATCTAAATAAATAAATTGCTTCTTTAACCATAAAACTTTATCTTACCTGCAGTCCTTTTGGTTTTATTCTTTCCTCAACTACACTCATACTGCTTTTAAAATTCTAGTTCTCAATCTCTCTATGAATGTTGACTAAGCTAAGTTTCAAGCTTATTTATGTATGTGTAAGTAACTTTATAACAAGATTCCCTAAGTCTAATTTTTCTTCCACCTCCTCAAGGACCCTAATTCATCCACTCATACCACTATCTTAATGTGGCACTTTTATTTTACTTGCCTTTTTCTTTAGTTATTCCATAACTTAGTTGGCCTCAATTCCTCTTTAAACCAAACTCCTCTAATAGTAAGTGTATAGAATTTCATTAATATAGCTCTTCTCTATATTCATCTAATAAATCAATTTCAAAAGAGCTTAAACTAATGGATCGCTAATTAATACATGGTAATATATGAATACAACTTTCATTTTAATTCACATACATATATATATGTATGATATATTCTACATGATTTTTCTAGATACATGTTTGCCCTATACATTCACTTACATTTTCATGCAATTCAAATAATTAAATACTAACATTCTACCTAATGCACACATTCCATTCGCTTCACTTCCATTTCTCCATTGTTAATAATAGTAATTAATATATAATTTTAATTCATTAAATTGATTTAAGCAATTTGCATAATAATCCATTAAATTTCTCAATGTTATTCCCTTTTGCTTGCTAACCAACTTTCATGATAACTTGGATATTTATATGCAACCCACCTTCTAAGTTTTCATTTAACTCACTATATCATTATGAACTCCTTAACTAAATTATTATAAAATATGCATGATTTAATTATTGGCTATGTTATTATATGTTTTAGAGGATCATATAAATTATGTAATATTTATTTATTTTAATAAAAGGAATTATTCATTATTTAATGTCATATTTCATTATATATGTTTTGCTTGGAGCAGCATTAAACTAAATAATGAATTCCATAATATTCAAATAATGTAAAAGGAATTTATAAAGTATGTTTACGAAATCATATTCTTTTATATGTAAATGTTCAATATTTAAATCATCTTTGATCATAGTATTAATAAGAATGGATATTATTAATGCGGATAGATACGTACATGTTATACTTCTTTTAAGGAGTGCATTCTCATATACTATAACATGAGATGTCTAAAGTTAATATATGGATGAATTGTATAGTACTAATTCATTAGATATGATCTTACTAGTGAGATTTCATATGGATAATAATCTATGTCAATGAAGTCATATCTCACTCATATCAGTAATGCAAGTGTCCTTAGACTTGAGATATCAAAGTGATTTTAGCTACAGATGTTATATTTTGACTCCTTATTAGAATACCTCTTTTATAGGGTGTTTGTAACCTAAAGGTTGGGTATAATATGAAGTAGTTGAAGATAGTTATGTATTGATAAATGATTCACCACCTAGATTTCAAATAAATGTTATATCTCAAAGTCCATGTAATAATATTTTATTCAAGAATCTCTATCCAGAGTAAAAATATGAATCTATGAATAAGATTCACAAGGAGCATTTTAGGAATAAAGATCATGGTGCATGAAGATTCAAGTTTAGGGCATGATTTAATATTACTTGATCATGCACTAAGTTGACATTAATCCATACTCAAACCTAAATAAGATTGTCAAAGGTGAAAGGAGTTTATTATAATGGTAACTGAAATGGAAGGGTTGTAGTCAAACAACTAACTTCTTAACATTTAGGTAGTTATAATATGTGACCAGACACTGCTCTTGACTTACATACAATAATATCATTTGATGAGAGTCAATGATATTTATGGTATGTTGCCAATAAGTTAAAAGCCTATTAGGTCACACACAAATAAGGAATTTTTTGAGTTGAAGTAAAAGATGATATTATGAAATATTATTAAACAATATTTTCTATTATTTATAATATTTAATTTTATTTTTGGTTATTTAATAAACCATAAATAACATTATTTTAGATTGAATTTATTTTTTAATTGAGGCTATATTAGATGGGTTAAGAAGTCTAATGGATTTAAGAAAAACAAAATATCATATCCTTCTTCTCTATTCATCTTTATCTCAATTCTAGTTCAATTGATTTAGAGATTTAGTAAAAGTTACTAACTTTTCTAAGTGTGTATGTAGTTTGGAGATCTCCTTGTTTGGGGATTAAAAAGAATTTGCTACAACTCTTTTACAATAACAAGAAAGAAGTAGAACGACATTAAAGTAAGTGTTACTCTTATTCTCTATGTCATGATCTTTTATATTGGAATTATGTTTGAATGATTGTATAAATCTGATTTCCACATGTCTTAAACAAAACTTTTTATTTTATTCCGCTACGAATTCACTCTATTTTCCAACAGACTATACCTACTATAGTTTCTATAAGTAAACATTAATAAATAAATAAAAAAATTTAGTGGTCATGACACTAATCATACATATATATATACCTATATATTCATTATTAATTTTAGATGAAATGTCACATCCTCACTTTTAACATATTGCATTGAATATACGTGTGATGTGTATTGCTTTATATATGTGTGTGTGATTGATATTAAATAGAGAGTTGAGTGATATGTGAATATGAAATGGAAAATGAATGATATGTTATTTGATATGTGTTAGGAAAATCGATGTGATAATGATTGATGGAATTATTGAATAATAAATGATGTAATAAGTGATAGTTATAATGTTTGTGTGTATATATATATATCTTATAAAATTTAAGTTCTTATAAAATATGTTTGTATTAGTTGAGATATTTTATTTGATTATATCATATCATATTATATTAGATTAAATTATATTACATTTTATTATATTTTATTATATTATATTATGTTTTGTTATATATATATTATGTTAGTAGAATTGTAAGATTTAATTATAATGTGTATAATGTATATATATTATCTATATAATATATTATTAAATATTATATTATTTAAGATGTATGTAAATTGTATTATATTATATTATGTGTAATTATTAGATATATATATATATATATATATATATATATATATGGTATTAAATTATTATATATATATATGTATAAATATACATGAAAGTGGGATTGAAGGGCATGTTTGAGGGTGTGTGTGTACATAATAACCAATGGAACTTATCCCATTTAAATAAAACAAATTCCAAAGAAGACCCTCCTCCATTATTTCCTTATCCTCCTTTCCACCGTAACACCCATTCTATTTCTTTCCTTTTTCTCTGAATTTTTCCACTGAAACACTACCCTTATTCCTCATCTCTTTATCTTCACTAAAGCATTCAATCTTCTTCTCTATTACTTTAAGATTCTAGCTGTACTTATTTCCCCTCTTTTTCTTTAGATTTACCATAACATTTTCTCTTCTTTCTTGGTTTTCTTTAGCCGATTCTTATTTTAAGATGCATGCATATGTGTGTTATGGTTGTAGAAGCTAAGTTGGGATGATCAAACTAGAGAATAACTTGAAGTTTTTAAAGATCGATGAATATTGAAGGTGGGAAAAACTTATGGCACATGATATTTTCTTTTTCTTTGTTTATCTTCTTTGATTTCATTTTGATTTAAATTTCTATTTTAAAACTTATCGTGGTTGTGAAAGAAAGAAGCCTATGTTATGGTGAGCTAAGTTTGGGAAGAAAAGTATGTGTTAAGCTATTGAGGATCGGAGGTTGTAAGGTATGAAGTGTTTTTCTTGCGTGATGTTGTATACTCCTTCTTTTTCTCTTTGATTCATTTTGGTTCAAATTTTTATGATCGAGTGTATTGCATGTGCAAAGAAGAAGTGTATTTTATGGTTAATTATGATAGAATATTAGTATGTGAATATGCTTGCATATTTGGCGTTACGGGTAGTTGCTATAGAGGATTTTACTTAGTGTATATGTTGTGTTAAATTTTGTAAGGTAATTTGCGATTTTATAGTGTAGGTATTTTGTGTTTTAGGATATTTTGAATCTGGATTTATGAGCAAGTTAAGGGCTGTATTTGGTAAGTTAGAATATATTTTACTTGCTTAAGGGAGGTGAAATGAAACTTACGGTAACTTAAAGAATGAGAGTTCAAATATCTGAATGATGAAATATGAAATCCGGCCTTAGAAACCTTATAGACCTATTGTTTAATGGTATGAAAATGGCTTTGTTTGATAATGTATTGATTGACCAAAATAAAGAAGTAAGGCAAAGGGATCCTATGGTAAGTGTAAAATATGGTTGAATGTTCTAATCTACGAGTTTAAAAATTTGATATTTTCATGAGTAGTTTTGTGGACATATGGTGTACTAAATTAAAGCTTACTAAATCTAATATTTAATAGTATGAAGTTTATTTAATTTAGTATTAAAATGATTTATTAAAAGATAAATAGAGAAGGGTTACTTTTTAAGAATTTAAAAGAAAATAGTTTAAGTAAACTTCAAAATTAATTATTTTAACCAACTATTTTAATAAATAAATTAATATATATTGATAATATATCATTATAAAGCTTTTAAAGTTTATTTCTTTATGATATTAAATTTGTTTGAATTCAATGAGATTTTCATTTTATAATAAAGGAAAATAATAAATTGGTTTCAGAATTTATTAAAAAGTAGTTTTATATAAGATTCTAAATTAACATATGTATTATTTATTTAAATGAATATTTTTTTATATACATATGATATATCGTTTAAAAACTTATTAAATCTAATTTTCAATAATATAAGAATTACATCATTTTAATATCATATATTTTGTGTTTTGGCTTGTGTAACATGATAGTTAATATAATGGTAATTGCATTTTTTATTGTGATTGTAAAAGCGTGAATTATAAATAATTAATAATGGTATTCAATCTTTTTATTAAATAAGGACATTGTATTATGTTTTAGGTGGTTTTGAGCATAATCAATGCATACCACCAAGAAATCTAGACAAAGGGAAAGCAATTGCAGGTTTGTGCTAGTGTTCCTCAATCATTAAATGATCTACAAAGGAATGTTGTTTATAATATAATACAATGTCATTAAATGATCATCCATAGCATTACATTATACGCATTCATTAATTCATAAACATAAATACATCAATATATTAAACATGGCATGACATATCATAGAGGAACAATTAAGGAGGAAAATGAGTGAATGTGAGAAAAAGTTTAATGAAAATGTATTGGGCTAAAAAAATGGATTTCTATAGGAAATCAAATAGAAAGGAAAAGAAAGTGAATTAGGTTCCTGTTTGTTGAACCATAGAAATGAAATGAAAGATCCAGTACAGAAATGTGCATAATTTTAAAAGGGCATCATAATGAAAAAGGGCTAATGAGATGAAAATGGCAAAGGAAAAACAAAGGGAGAGTGCAATTCATAAATTGCATTCTTAAAAGTATATTTCATTACAATTAATTTTATTAATGAAATAATATTATGGAATGTTATAACTGATATTATGTTGTGAATGGTTGTAAATGGATAATGGTTATGAACCAAAATTTACAGGTAAATAGTAAAAATGGATACAAGTGATAATTTTATTCAAATAATGGTATGTGGCATTACTGAGTGGTATTAATGTTGAAATGTTTTGATTATGTTAAAATGTTGCTTCTTTGATCTTATAATATTTATGATTATTTGTTTCACTAGCATCATTGAGTTTTATACTTAGCATTTGTCAGTTAATGAACGCATGCACTAGCGATACAAGAAAGCATGGAATTTAGTGGTGTTAGCAGCAGGTCTATAAAGTGGTGATTCTGATAGCGGACTCAAACTTTAAAGTAGTCTCCTATTCCTTGATTCTCATGCAATTTACTCTTTGGGGTACTATTAGCAGTAAAACAGTTATAACATATAAATTACTGTGTTTGTGTTTTTACAAAGTCAACATAATGATATCGTCAGGGTTGTCTATAAATAAATAAAATAATGTGTGTAGGATAATAATGTTAAAAGGGTGTGGATATAATAAATGTTCGTCTGACAATATAATATCAATAAATAATGTAATGGAATGTTTATAGATAGTGGATTGTTATGCATGTAAAAAAATACAAATAAAAAAAAATAAATATTGCATTTTTACATATTAAGTTATTGAATCCCTTGTAGGGTGATTATCAATTATCTATAATAAAGAGTTGGTAATCATACTACGGGAGCATGTTACACCGCATAATGCGTGATAAAAACACTTAGAGAAATGCCAGTTCTTACTTGATTATTTCCACAATCTATACTTTGCTTTTTACAACAAATCTCTCAGTATATTAACAATACCATTCAGTTTCTACTTTTCTACCTTCTTGTTTCATTAAATTTTTTTAATAGAAAAGAAATAGATCAAGTCTTCAATTAAAGCTACCAAATGAATCTCATCATTCTATCATTTTATGGTCATTTATTCATAATTTCTAAAATAACTTTAATATAAGATAATATAATAGAATTCATGTATATTGTCAAATATCATACATATTTAATCATTATTTATGCAGTATCAATTAGCTCATAAGGTAGTATATTATTATACTGTAGCTTCAAATAGTAGATAAATTCATACATTTAAAGAATATAAAGTCTCCCTTACACAAAACTTGCTTCTATTAGTTAGTTTTTATTTTTTAATTATCAATCCAAAGATTATTTTGGGGCAATCATACTCTCCGTTACTACAAAGTTTAATATTCTTGCAATAAACTAGATCATTCTACTTACTTCTCTCTCTATTTCTTATCTTTAGTTGTCTTAAGTTTATCTCTTTCTTACTCTTATTTCTTAATCCACCGAGATTCACTTTAAAGCACACTTTAACTCTCAAACAAAATTCTATCCTCATGACAACAACACAATAAATTTCTAGCACTTTCAAAAGCATACACAATAAAATTTAATTCATTATATGAATTCTCTTCTAAAGATTTCAACAATATAAAGTCATCAAGGAAAAATATGTTATAAACGATGTTCAATAGTTCAAACCAACTATAGTTCAAAACTTTAACCTTTTTACCTTACAACCAGACTATACATATATATGTTTATATATAATAATAACAATTATCCTCCATATAGAAATAATGATTTGGCTATCCATAGCATTTTTTTGTCGTTATATAATAATATAAGGTTCAAAATAACCATTCATGCATATCCATTAGTTAATAACTTTTAATCTATATATACCTTGTTAAGAGAAACCAAAGTTATTTCTTCTTAATTTCTTCAAATTAGCAGCACCCAACCTTATTTCTTTTTCTTACTTTTCATTAGGTTGCTAGTTCTTCTACTCCATTGATACTTTCTTTTTTATTGTTTTTCCTTTTTTATTTTCTTTGTTAAAGTTGGTATTGCTTCTTTGACTTATATCCTAAACTTCCCTGATATGCTATAATTAAATTAATAATATTATTTATCTTATACATATACATATTTTATTTATATAATTTCTCATCATATTAAAATATTATTATTTCCATTATATTTATTCTTATTCTTATTCTTATATATGTATGTATATATATATATATATATATATATATATATATATATATATTCATATACTCATACAAATTCTACATATTTTATATAAAATACTACTACATCCACATACATAAATCCTTATATGTATGTATTTTATGCATACGTTATAATGAATGATTGATTAGTGCATGAAATGCATGAATGAGATATGATGCATGAATACTTTAACATGATGAATGTGAAATGAAATGTCTTATAGATAAAGGAATTTCATATGATATGACATTGATAGAGAAATAAATGAAAACAAAGTGAAGAGATGATTATAAAAGTGAATATACACTAAAGATGTAAATCAAGAATGTTTTTGTTGAATGCCTTGGATTGTTAATGTATGCTCTAGAGCATCATGTTTTATTATAATTAATTAAATGATTTATCAATAAAAGGCATTATTCATTTTTTAGCTTACTAGAAAGGTTATTAACTAAATAATGAATTCCAAGATATTGGAATAGTATAAAGGAATTCATAAAGAGTTTATGAAATGAGATTCTTATTGTATGCAAATGTTCACTATCTAAAATTATCCCTGATCAATGTGTTAATAAGAATGGATATTATTGATGCGGTTAAGATCAACACATGTTATACTTCCTTTAGAGATGATTCTCATTCATCATGACAAGAGTTATCAAAAGTGAATATATGGATGAGCAGTAGGAGACTGACTCATTGAAGGCCTTTGATAATTAGATTTCATATGAATAATTGATCTATGTATGTGAAATATATCTCACTCATATCAGTAGTGCAAGTATCCTTAAGATTTGATATAACAAGGTTATCTTAATTATGGATCACTATATTTTGACTCTTATGTTTTATTCCTCCAGAGGAGGAGTTCATAACTTGAAGGTTGGACATAGTGTGAAGTAGTTGAAGGTATTTATTTATCAATAAAGGATTCATCACCCCAGATTAAATGTATGGGTTTTGTCTCATTGATTCATGTAATATTCTTTATTCAGGAATCTCTGGCTAGAGTATAATGCCTATTAATGAATGAGTTTCATAAATGCATTTTGGGAATAAAGATTATGGTGCATGAAACATCAAATTTAGGGGATGATCTAACATACTTGATTATGCACTGAGTTGACATTAATATATACTTAAACCTAAATGAGATAGTGGATGGCGAAAGGAGTTTATTGCATGGAATTTGGTATGGAAGAGTTGTAGTCAAACTAATGACCTTTTGGCATTTGGGTAGTCATGATGTATGACTAGACCACTCATGATTTACATATGATATTATTAAATAGAGTTTAGTAATAGATTCATATGTTGCCAACATGTCAAGAACCTAAAAGGTCGTACACTAAAAGTAAGAGGAATGATGATCATGAATGTTAGTGTATGCTCTAGAGCATGATATTTCATTGTAATTTGATATTGAACCATTTATCAATAAAAGGCATCATTCATTATTAGTTTAGTCAATAATTTATTAACTAAATAATGAATTCTAAGATATTGGAACAGTATAAAGGAATTCATAAAGAAGTTTATGAAATGAGATTCTTATTGTATGCAAATGTTCAATATCTAAATTATCCTTGATCAATGTATTAATAAGAATGGATATTCTTGATGCGGTTAAGATCATCACATGTTACACTTCTTTTAGGGATGATTCTCATTCATCATGACAAGAGTTGTTTAAAGTGAACATATAGATGAGTAGTGGGGAGGCTGTCTCATTGGAGGCCTTACCTATTTTTTAGGAATAAAGATCATGGTATATGAGACATCAAATTTAGGGCATCATCTAACACACTTTATCATGCATTGAGTTGACATTAATCCATACTCAAACCTAAATGATATAAAGGATGGTGAAAGGAGTTTATTGCATGGAATTTGATATGGAAGAGTTGTAGTCAAATTGATGACCTCTTGGTATTTGAGTAGTCATGATGTGTGACTAGATACCGCTCATGATTTACATATAATGTTATTAAATAAAGTTTAATAATATATTCATATGTTACCAACATGTTAAGAACCCAAAAGGTCGCACACTAAAAGTAAGGAAATGATAATCATAAATGGATATTGGTGAAATAATGTTTTATGGTTATTATATAACCAAGACTTTTCATGTTTATTAGAACGAGCATGAAAAGAGCTTCAATTAGATACCAAGATCACTGAAATCTAATGAGTACAACTCAAGATACAAGTGATTTAAGATGACATGTTCTATATGCATGGTATATACGAGATTTTGACAAAATTGATTGACTTAATAATAAAAATGTGATTGTCACATGACTTATTCATGTATGATGAATTAAATGGAAGTGTACATGATTAGCATATGCTTTTGGAAGGAAATTTAAGTTAGTTACATGCAAGTCACATGCCAGAAGCATGTGACATGCATATGACTTGACTTATTATCACCCTAAACCTAATTAGGGTTACATATGATGTTTTAGTGAAAACAAAAAGAGACAAAAGCAAAATTTTGGCTACCTCCTTCCTCCTCTGATTTCTAGAATTTTAAAGCTTAAGAACAAGAAAAATAATTTGGTTTTGATAGAACATCAAGGATAAAACAAAATTTAATCACCATTCTTCATCCATTCTCTTTACGTCTTGTTTTACTAGTGTCTAAACAAAACTAGCAATTTAATTACTGATCATTTTCTTAACTTGTATAGATAGTTTAGAGATCCTTTATCCTTGGGGATTGAAAATTTTGCTACAACTTTTCAGAAGGCAAAAGAAAGAAGGAGATCAGCTTAAAAGTAAGTTTTTCAATCTCATTATATCTATATAATCTTCTTTGTATGTGATATTTTCTATGTATAAAATTACGTATATGACTTACGTAACCTAAAACCTAATTAGGTTTTTATAAGTTGTCTGACATAACTTTTAAGGTTACAAAACAAGCTAATTTTGGATGCCTCTTTTTTCCTTTGGTTTTAAAATAATTTAAAGCTCAAGAATAAAGAATCAATTCAGCTTTGATAGAAGATCAAGAAGAAGAACCAAATTAATTTCTTATTCTTCATCCATTCCTTTTATGTTTTTTTTTACTAGTCTCTAAACAAAACATGTAATATTGATTACTAATCATTCCATTACTTATGTGGATAGCTTGGAGATCCTCTATCTTGAGGATCAAAAAGTTTGCTACAACTTTTTAAAAGGACAAGAAAGAAGGAGATCTGCTTAAAAGTGAGCTTTTCAATCTCTTCTTTGATAATCTTCTCTGTATTTGATGTATTCTATGAATAGAATTGCTAGATCTGATGAAATCATCTATTTTAAAAAGTTTTAAATTATATCTTCCACTGCTAAACATGTTTTTATAAACCAATGGTGGTATGAGAGAGATTTGGTGTTGCAATCTATGCATAGAATACGTAAGATTTTGGTTTTTGACTATCATTATGGTTTGCATCATTTTCCATTTCAAAGGGTTTATTATTTGAATTTGGATTTGAAATTTTAACCCCTTATTTTTCATTAAATTAACTTGGTTTCTATTGAAAAAAACTGAATACATATATGGAAATTTTATGAGATAAAAATTCATATGTTGTGAATGCTCTTATTGAAAGGCTGAATAGATTTTTATGTAATTTTTAATGTTTTTTCTTGATTATTGCGTTTTTAAATTGTTGAGCATGTAATGAATCAATTATTTAATGTGTTAACTTAATTCTGGAGAATTTTGAATGAATTATGATTCAATTTGGATGTGATTTTGTGGAAATCATGTTTATATGCACATACGAAAGCCTAATTTTGGTATATTTGGCTTTTTCAATATAATTGCTCATATTTTCCTATTAATTCATGTATTTTAATATTTTAGACACATTAAAGGTTTTTAAAATATAATTTTATTAATTTTTGAGATTAATAAGTATTTTATTTGAATTAAAACTCTTAAAGGAGCAATTTGAGCATAATAAGGATGATTATTAATTTTATAAATAATTTATTTAAATAGAATTCAAAACATGCAAAACCATATGTTTTTCAAATGCAAGCCCAACAACTGTTTTAAAAGGCAAAGTTGTTTGAATTTTAAAATGTAAAAACCAAAATGACATTATGAGAAGATTATTCATTTAAGTATTTTAAATGTATGTATGGATGAATATATGGCATGATGGTGATTATGGACTTAGCCCAACATGATTAAGCATATGCATCATTTTATAAATTTTTGGTAAATAGGGCCTATGAGTCTTGCCTTTTCCTTAAATTCTTTTGTACTTCTCTTCTCATCTACTCCCCCCAAATGTAACTTGGGGTTTCTAGTATTGAAATTTGTAGTTATATTACATAGGTTGTAAAGGAGTTATAAAAGATGGCAAAAGGAGTGAAGGAGCAAAATGTGACCAAAAGAGGAAACTCCAAGACCAAATTTATAATAGAATAGTCTTATTTCAAATTTTTAGGGTTTATAAAATCATGCATAACCTAGATTTGACCTTTGACTTAAAAGTTCATAATCATCACATTATAAATTATTATAATTATGTATGTATGAGTTACATGAGCATGCCATAGCATGCATGAGCCAGGACAATGCATGGTGCACCAATTGCACATACCCACCTTGAATATTTTAAATGACATAAAAGGAAATAAATCTCTCAAAGGAATATAAATCTAAGGCCTTCCATTTACTAAGATAAGGGTGGAGAGCTTCTTGTCATTAAGGTTGTTGAGCATACTTAAGCCTATTTAACATGGGATATTGTGAGCACCAGTTTCTGCCGGGGCCCAGAGCGAGGCTTGCGAAAATCATGGACCAGGGACCGCATTTGGACCGAAAGTGCAGTCTTCCTAAGGGGTTTCCTTATGGAATGATACAGACTCAAAAGAGTCGCAAGGAGTCACCACCGGATGGTTCCAGATTGGTCCAACCAACCCATAGCATGAGTGTTAGTTAAACCCTTCAGAGATTGGGTTTGGGTGGTGGAGATCTATTCTATGAGTTTCCAAAATTGATTTTACCATTTTAGTTGGGATTAATTGTCCTAAGCAGGCAAGCATGCAGCATAATTGTAAGCACACAGCGCGTCATGTGAATTGGCGTTGCAAGGTTACACGTAAAATGACATATAAAGCTATATGGCATTTAGATGGCGTGGCATATGCATGTCATGTAATATAATTGTAAAAAGTAACATGGCATATGCATGTCATGTGAGCGTGAATGACATATCATATGCATGATATGGCAACCTAATACGTAAGCACATATTATAGCAAATATCGTATGACGTTATGCGTTTGAATGTTTTTGATTCATTTTAGTGT
>CANYBF010475179.1:0-10534 GCA_948192965.1 Dalechampia spathulata
AAATTTACATAAAACATGAATCTATAACTAATCTATACTTACCAACTCACCTTTAAGCTTATAGAACTCAAATCTTCACTAAAATAGCTCCTTTAACTCTTGAGCTTTGGATTTTGCTAAGCTTTTCACCAAATAACTTCTTCTTAATAAATATACAACTCAAATCCATATTCATGCATAAGAATAGATTAGATCTTGATAAAGAAAGAAGATTTGAAGCATTAATGGTTCGGTTTTTTTAATAAAACATATGGATCGTCATGATTTTTAGGTGAAAATTGAAGATCCTTCTAAGAAAGGGTTTGGCCTTTACATAAACAAAAAGGAACTGAAATTTTGATGATCTTACCTTCAAATACTCTCATAAAATGGTTCAGTCAAGAAGAATCCAGACCCAAAGAAGTTGAAAGACAAGCAAACCTCAACTTACAAAAGAAAGAGCTTTGGTTTTTAAGCTTCAAAGAAAGAAGCATTCGGTCATCACTTGAAAGGTAAGAAAATGAAGCCATTTTTAACAAATAATCAAGTTTACACATTTACCTTGAAATATACTTAAGTCTAGAAGAAAAATAGAAGAAGGTGGTTCGGCCTTGAAGCTTCAAATGGACATGCATGCACCCTTTCTTGAAATAGAAGCAAATAAAGAGGTCTTTTGCCTTTGCTATGAGTTTGTTTTGTTCAAAGTTATAAGTTTTATGAATTTGCAGATGAAAGATGAAGAAGAAAGGATGAGGATTTGGCTGGTTTGAAGAAAATAAAAGAAAACCTAAGTTAGAAAGAGATGAGAGGATAAGAAAGATGATAAGAGAGGTGAGACGATGAGATAGGGTTTGCATGTGAAGTGTGGGGAATTGGGGCCTTGTGTTTCAGCCAAGAGGGGTTGTCAGCTGAATAATTGAGGGAGAATTAAATTGAAATGAAGAAAAATTCAGCTGATGGCATTTCATTTGGCCAAAAGTCCATTTTGGTCCCTAAATTCCTTCAAAAGCACCCATTAAGCCCCCTAAACTTAATTTTTGTTTTAATTTATTTTAAATCCTCCAATCCTAATTCTAAATTTCATATTATATCCTTAATTTAATCTTAAACACTTTATATTTTATTATAAATTTCATCCACCAATTTTTCCATACTCAATTAATTAATAATCTTACACTCTCTCTCTTTCTACTATCACCATTTCCAAAATTACCTTTCCAACTTCCCATACACTTTTTAAATTACCAAAACCACTTATTTTTAATTTATAATAACTTAATTATATCATATCTTAATCCTATTTTCATATATCTAATTTTCTATTTACTTATTTTCCATCCATAATTCCAAAATTCCTATTTATGACATCATTCTTAGTAATTATGACATCATCATGTCATTTTAAATTGAACATTCTATTTTTAATTTCTAATATTTATTTCAATTATATAATTCACCAATTTAATTTTTAAACTAAGTTTTCCATTCCCTAATTCTATAAAATTGCATTATTTCAATTGCTTACATCATCAATTTCAATTATGACATCATAAATAAAATTTTTATTCAAAATTTGAATATATCTCATTTAAGTTAACACAAGAACTATGGTCAAAACCATTTTATCAAATTCAATGTGGATAGCCTAAAATCATCATTTTAGTGCTGATTATCCATTCATTTTAGTGGTTTTAGCAAAATTTCTACTTTGCTCTTTTGAGCTTTAAACTCAATTCTTATCATATATTTATCAATATAATCATAATTCCATATCATTTCCACATCAATAACATATATAAACATGATATATTATTAATTATGAATGTATAATGAATCATATAGTTCAGGATGTGACAGAATCGATGTCTCAACACCCACTATTGATAAGCCTGTAATAGCAAGTATATCTTTGAGGGTAATGGACATGAGCATAGCTCGAAATATGAAGAAGTTACAATCTTTTGACTAAAAATGATAAGCTGTTGAAAGTAGAGAAGCTGAGAAAGGAATTTGTGTTGTGGACAACTGAATGAGAGGCCAAATTTCAACTTTCTCCTACCAATCAGAGAAGTGTGGGGATAAGTCATTCACCCAGTTAGCTTATCCATTTGGAATTTGAGGCCATGCTTTAACGAATGTGACTAGGGAGATTATTTTATTGTAAAGAAGTTCCTCACCAAATTTCATTAAGGAATATTGATTCTCCAGTTATATGATAAGGAGGTATCACTCGAAAGGTAGAGCGAGAATCAACCTACAAAAAGGGAATGAGTTAGTAAGTAGAATGTGAGGAAACATGGTGAAGAGGTAATGGAATGAAGTTACTTACTGTTGAGACTGAGTATTGGTAAGAACAAATGCAGGTGTGGTAGTAGGCTTAGAGTCAGGGAAAGATGATATACTTGTAGCAATAATACATGTACAAGTAAGTGATTAGGAACTTTTTCTCTATCTATTAATGACAATGATCGAAGTACAATTAAAACTTGTATTTCAGGCTCATTAGGTTTAAGGTTTTTCTAGTTTGTTGTTATAATTCTGAAGATTGATTGGTGATTTAAACTGCCCTATCATAGTATCATATACTTAGAAAATAAGAATTAATTCATTTCTCTTAGTAAAGTTTTAATTTTTGATCATTTTCCTGAGCATTTATGTTAATAAAAATTTGGCAGAGTTTCGACAATAACATAGTAATTCCAAAATTTTATACAAACATAAATATCATAAAAATTCCATCATAATAACATCATCACAGAGTTATGCTAAAAGGTTTGAGAAATAAGATTAACTAACCTGTTGTTATCATTTGGGAATTGCTTTATTAGTGTTTGAGTTTTGGAAGAATGAAGTTGAAGGGGTGGTATTACTTAGGAGTATTAGAATGTGTATTCCAATTGTCGGTATCGAAATCGGAATACTTTACTTTTGGCTTCATTAATTTACCATCTTCCTATAAAAGTAGAACAAAGATTAAGCTTAAATTGGTATTTTTAATACCATTTAAAAGTATAAATCACTATTTAAGAATGATTTATTAAGCATATCATGATATATGTCATTGATTGAGAAACGATTGAAAGTATTCAAAATACACTAGACACTAGCATAGTATTATATAATATATATATTATTGTAATATAATATATAAACATATATTATAATATAATGTAGATGTATATTATATAAATATATAAGATTATTTTAAATTATAATGTAAAATATATGTATAATTTTAATATATATATATAAATATAATTTTACAGTATATATAATATAATATTATATATAATATTACATTATATATATATATATATATATATATATATATATATATATTCATAATTTAGAAAATGGGAAGTGCTCAACAAAATGTCCATAATTTTAAATAGGAAATGTTGTGTGTGCTAATGGACAAAGTGTTCATAATACGTGAAGTGGGTGTTGTGTTTATGGACAAAGCAAAAATGATGGACAATTGAGGGAAAGAATTTCTCACTTGAGAGTTGGCCGGACGAAGTAGAAGAAATACAATTAGAAATTTGAATGAATGGTAAATTGTAAAACGAGGAAAGCTTTTTTTTCATTTTTTATTTTTTATTTTATAAATTTATGTAATTGGGCTTTTAGTCAAGTTATAAGATTGATTTATATTAATTATAAACTATCTTAGGAGAATCATTGTTTCTAACATGAATTAAATTGATTTTAATTAATTGAAATAATTAAATAAATTAGTTTTATATTAATTTATTTAGTATTTTTATTAATTACATGATATTTAATATTTGAGCCATTAATTGATAATAGATCTAAACTATAATATTTGGACCATTAATTAATTTCATAAGCCTAAACTAAATAATTTTTATCAAGACTAAATTAATTTTAATTAATTTAAAATTAAATAAATTAGTTTAATATTAATTTATTTAATATTTAATTAAATTATATTTAGTAAATTATACCATTAATTAGTTTAATAGGTTTAATTTTTTAAAGATACGTGATAGATGCAGTTATCACATTGATTATGAAGGAAGTGCAGAAGGTGGGTATATGATAATTATTAATATTTGAAATGATGGTTTTATGAGAGGATAAATAGTAAGTGAGAACAATCATTAAAGGATCAACAATTAGCCATCAACAAAAATCACTCAGAAATAAATTTCATTCTAATTGTACTTTGTTCAACATTTGTTTATTTTACTTTATTTTTAGACAACTATCTTTTAAATTTAATCATCTATTTATTTTTCATAATACATTTTTACTTAATATTATTTTTCTGAGTTTAGAAGTGAAAAGTTACGTATAGTTTGATAATATTCAAATTTTTTTACAGGGTCATAACATATAAAAATATCACTAACAGAGTAATTAAATCCAGAAAAGATTTAGATTCAAAGCAAGAAAGAAAGGAATAAACAGTAAATAAAAACTCACATAACCAAGCAAAAGCACGAAAAGAAATTGAAGAACTGTGATAAAATATCACAATTAATGGTGAAAGGGAAACAAAGACAGAAGTACCTTGCCAACGAAGATAGTTTGAGACTAAAATGGTGGGTTATTTCTCTGGCTTTATTGGGGTCAAGAAACAAAAGGTTCTGAGGAGACATCCTGGAAAGAAAATATGAAGAAAAGAGTAGATTCGAGAAATTTGTTTCCTGCGATCCAACAAGAAAGTGGGACTCTGTACATATAGATAGTCTTGCAAAGAGCTGGGTGACCGAGTACACGATTTCTAACTCTTGGAATGGCAGCAAAATGCTTCCTCATACTGATTTTTTCTTTGAAAATCCACCAAAAATAAATCCGAAAATTCATAATAATTAGGATAATCTACATTTGTATTTATATTATAATATTATGAAGGGAACTAAGACTGATATAACATATAAATTTCATGTAATTAATTAAATTTAACATAAAATATATATTAATAATAAGATATATCAAATATTCTATTACATTTATCATTATTAATAACTCATAGTATTAACATTAAATCATTAATAACTTATTATCTTATATTTATATTAAATAAATGAAATTGTAATTAATGATGAGTTAAATCAATAATATAAATAAAAATATAAAAAATATATTAATAAGAAAAAAGATTTGATTTTCATTTTAAATACTAACTTTTATATATAGAGATTGTGATTCGTAAATATAAACTATACTAAGAAAATATTTATAATTTAGTTAAATAAATTTAAATTGAAATTAAATATTAGTAAAATATCTATAAATTAATTAGCCAGATCTTCTGCTTCTCTATCATCATTTTAACAACATTCTTTCGGTGCTTTCAAACCATTCTAGGGTTCATCGGTTTTTGATTTTAAGTTTTTGTGATCACTTCTTGATACTTTGATTCTATTGTCTCTCTGTTAAAAGGAAAATGCCCATTATTATATATGGTTTATCAATCTTGAAGAGGGATCAAAGATATATTGAATAACATTGCAAAGTTTCCTTACTTTTCTGCAACCTGATGGCCATCATTATTACACTAAGGACAAGTAATACGCAACGATTATGTTAAATGTGGTTGGCTTGAAGTTTATCCAATTGGGTCCATGTTTATCTCATGAACAAGGAAATTTACCTGCTTTTGCCAATTATTTTATATGGCAGTTCAATTTCCTCGAGTTTACTCAGGAAAAGATCTACATAACGAGAAAATCAGAGACCAATCGAAAACAGGAATAACAATGTGGGAGTTGATGCTGATAAATTTGCTCGCTTGATAATGTCGTCAGGCATTTTTAGGTACTTGATAAAGCTGCTTTGAGGAGGCAAACTTCCTTTACAGCGAAAAGAATTCTTCAATCTGATGAAATATTATTTTCCAGTTGTTTATGATGATGAAGTTGTGTGAATTGCTGAATGTTGGTGGCCATGGCGTTAAAAGAATCAATTAATTATCCAAACTATATTAACAAAAATAACCATAAATACAAGTCAAAAAAAAATAAAAACATAAACCTACAACAAGAACAATAAAGATACAAAAATCAACTCGCAAAAGCTTCATTTACAAAAATGTATTACTATTAAATATACAAATCCTACATTTTATTTCCCGAGTATACTTCAGTATGTTTGTTGTCTTATATTGTATCTCTTTACTTGTCTATCTGTATTTCCTAAATTTGGTGCTACTTCATGTGTTTCTTTAGTATCAACTATTCATTTTCTTATATTTGTCATCTACCTCTATTGCTTGGGTTTGTTTCTATTTGTTTTGTTCATTCCAATATCTATTCTGTATTAATGAAGTATTTCTACTTATATACCTACGCTATTTTAATTTGGTTGTCTTTGTTGGGTTCACTTCATTATGTATTGTACATTTTTCATGAATTTGTGTAGTAGATAAACTCATATACTTCGTTTCCAGTTTTTCATTGAATTTCTAGTGTTTACTTCACTATCTGTTATTTGTTTTTTTGTATATTTATGAAGCAAATAAATTTATCCGCCAAGTAAATCACAGAAAAGATGAGAAAACTCAAAGAATAGAAGTATCATTATATATATATATATAAAAACCTAAGCACACACCATCCAAGAAAATAAAAAAGAAGACAATGATTAAAAAGGATAAAGAAACACCAACCAAAGTAAACACACTTTTTCAACAATTATTTACCTTTTTCTAATCTTAATAAAATGGACAAAAAATTTTATCTGCTCTTACTTATGTAATATAATACATTAGATTCAAAAAATCAATTCAAAAAAATCCTAAAAGCAAGTGAGATTAAAAATAAAGTAGAGCAACCAATATAATATCAAGAGCAATAATATATAGAGAACGCTTTGATCAAAATGTAATTGAAAGTAATCGAAAATAGATCATATTGGAAAATTCATAAACCTTAATATTCTAACGTTTTTCTTGAAAAATTTAGTAGGCAACCGATCTACCTTCAATCAATCAGCAATTCCCTAAATCACCTTATGTACCTTCTTACAAATAAAGAATATAAATTAACCGTCAAGATTTAGTCATCGTTACATGTCTAAATTATAATGGTGTTCAACCTTCTTTTATTAGCATAGAAATACTTGAAGTCACATTCATAAATACATCCTTTAATGATAATGATATTACATTTGTAAGAGATTTAATTGACATTTCAAGAGAAATATTATGTACGTAAGGAGAAGATTTTGATTCACTAAAACCCTAACGTTTTGGGATTTGGAGAAGATTTTGCTAGCCTTGGTAAGCCCCTTTCTCTCATTTTTCTTCAATTTCATGCATTTGATTTGTGTTTTGGTTGCTATAATGAACACTACAATATCATTTAGGGTTTGTTAATACCTTAAATGGCTTGTAGACATCAAATAATTGACATTTTTATTCATGTTTTTACTATTTTTTATTTGATGAACATAATATGCACCATGTATACCATTATATGTGACGCATATTACTTGTTTGAACATAAATGTGCGATGCATATCATATATGTGCGACGTATATACATGATATACAATATATCTAGCCTTTCTCTTTGACATGTATGACACATATATCATTCGAGATTGATAAAAATCCATTTTCACTCATTTTTCAATTCAGCTTTTGATTTTAATGATGTTTCTAATGATGTTTATGGCCTCATAATGACTTAAATGCATTAGATCTATCATAAATTATCACTTTTTATTTGATTTTGGCTTCAAAATTAAATTTTTTTGAGTTAAATGTTATTTTTGACTTAATTGCTTATGCTTGACATGATTGAAGTCTGATTGAGTGTTGATCCATACCTTAATTTATGGTAAGGATATTATGGTTTCTCAATTATGGTTTTCATGATCTATTTAGTTAATTTAGCCATTAAATCCATGTTATTTCACTTTGTTTTATTTTCAATTGAATTCTATTTTTGATTGATTTTATGTTTGTTACTATCACAAACAAATCCTAATTGCATGTTGAATCAAATTCTAAGTGATTTTGCAAAATGATCTTAGAATCTTCCAATTATGATATGATTAATTTGTACTTAAAATAGATTATTTCTATAATTGTTTGTTTCCATATTTGCACAAATGACACAGTAATGACAAATATGCTATAAACCTTCACACACACTAAGTATAGCTCTAATGGAAGAATAAATCCTGATCATATTGAACCTCCAAACAATAGAGTATGGAAACATAAATAATAAGGTTATGAAAGAAGACAAAATACCATAATCAAATTGTTAAGTTAACCTTAATTCCTAATACAATTAGAAGAAAGCAAATCCTCACTCTTATTCTAAAAACATAACACACTAAAAACATGAAAGAATGGTATTTTTATTGAGTAATTTGAAGTTCCCTCAAAGGGTTACAAAAGCTCTTATTTATAGTAGTTTTTAACCCTAATCCTTTAAGAATTTGAAAATCTAATCCAAGGAGAACTTGACTATCCTATTCTTACTTTAACTTAGAAGATAAATAAATAAAATAAAGCTTAATATTACATGAAAATTTATACAAGCCAATTAGGCTAAGAATAGGCCTGACTTCTTTTCCTTATTAGGTTCTCAATAGGCCTAATTTATGGCCTAGCATGCCTAACTCCTTCATAGGTTTATAAAATAAGGCTATCGTTTCATAATTAGACCCAAATGGCATACTTTAGCCTTTCTTCTCTTCCAAACTTGCCTCAAGCAATATTATGGTCTTAGGCGCCCTTTTAAGCTCCAGATAATATTTGTAGAAGGTCTGTTATTACAGCTCCATTGTGATTTATTCTTGAATGAATGAATTCAAGGTTGCTTTATATTTATTAGCAATGTTATTATCCATATCATTGGATAAGAATCTCTAATGAATTAGGAATCTTAGTTGAATTAGGACTCTTTGATTTCAGCTTTCTGATGACTTTGATCCATAATAGGATTTCCTTAAAGAGTAAGTTCCTTATTGAAGTAGGAATCTTAGTTGGATTAAGACTATTCGGTTTCAACTCTTTGATGATTTTGTCCCATGATAGAATTTCTTTGGAGAGTAAGTTTGACTTTATTCTATGCAAACCATCAGATTTATCAATTATATCTTTGACCCTCCATCTGAAATACTTCCAATTGATACCATGATTGAATTTGAAATTCTTATTATATTAATGTAGAATTTCCATGGTCTAGGTCGTATCAACAAATGTTGTCAATACATTTTTAGGGATTGATCCTTGATTCATGTCTACATATGGTAATGAATTGGTCAAAACATCCTAACATTCCTTTTCTAACTTTATTTCCTTTTCTAGAACTTTCCATGTTTAACATACTTTATATATTCAACATATTTTCATATTTGGCACTTTTCATATTTGACATACTTTTCATGTTTGGAACTTTCCTTTTTGGTGCTTTCCATAATCATGTATTAGGGCTTGTCCTACTTGAGGATTCCTCGAAATGAAGGAGATGCTACTATACATCTCAGATTTATGTAATAACGAAGATCCCTTTGTAATAGAATATGCATCTATTTTATTATTTTTTTCCTTGGATTGTATTGGCTTTTATCTCCTGTGTATCCCCCCAATCTCTACTATCCCTTTCATTGACCATTACTTAAGTTTTATTTGTATGGATGGTTTTATTTTACTTTATATTTGCTATAATATATGCCATACACATGCCATGTCATATACAACCATGCCATGCCACATCACTATGCCACTATGCCATGTTATATGCCACATCATCTATGCCATGTCATATGCCAACTATGCCATATCACTACCATATCACTTGCCATGTCACATCACTATGCCATACCATGTCACATGCTATGTATGAGCGCTCGATTTCAATCGGAGTCCAGAGCGAGGCTTGCAAAAGTCACGGATCGGGGATCACACTTGAAGCGAAAGTGTAGTCTTCCTAAGGGGTTCCCTTAGGGAATGATACAGACTCAAAAGAGTCATAAGGGAGTCACCATCGGATGGTTTCAGATTAGTCCAACCGACCCATAGCATGAGTGCTAGTTAAACCCTTCAGAGATTGGGTTCGGGTGGTTGAGATCTATTCTATGAGTTTTCAAAATCGATTTTACCATTATAATTGGGATTAATTGTCCTAAGCAGGCAAGCATATGAGTGTAAATGTAAGCACACAGCTCGACATGTGATTTAGCATTGCAAGGTTGCACGTAGAATGGCATATAATGCTATATAGTATTTAGATGGCATGGTATGTGTGAGAGTAGCGCATCCCGGACGTGGGAGCACTGCACGCTGTTCGGTGTGAAATGCCGTGGTGCTTGCTCTCGCGAGTATAGATCCCTGAGATACTACAGAACCTAGATAGATCGCGTCGAGAAAATGGAGTCGCCACCTGACTCATCTAGCTAACTCAATTGAGTAACTAAACAAGTTAGGAAAATGCAAACCCGGGCCTTCCTGCTGAGGGAAAGCAGCCCGAATTTCTTCAGAGAATGGGTTCGGCATTTCGATTTTATTCATATTCCGTATTATCATATTCACTTAATCTGATTTTTAATGAAAACGCAAGTCACACAT
>CANYBF010475362.1:0-10614 GCA_948192965.1 Dalechampia spathulata
TTTCATTCCATAAGTCAAATATACTTCATTAATCCATTTAAAATTCTCATATATCATAAATTCACTTAACTAGATTTTAATAAATTGCTAATTAAATTTTTGTTTTAATCTTCTAATTTAGCTTTTATTATACCATTTTACTAAGTGATTTGCTGCCATATTCGACAGCCTTGAAGAAAATACAAAACCACATATACACGCACCTCCAATCAATAAAAATCAATCAACTTTACATAGCTAACATTTTAACAATCAATCCAACAAACTAGAAACTATTAATCATCACCCAAACCATATGGCAATTACCCCTTTAAAACTTAAAACCATTCGGCCAAATGATCACCATAAACCAAAGACTTCAATCCCATCACTAAAACACTCAAACAAGTAAATAATTTGAAGATCTATCACCAACTAACTCACCTTTAAATAAAAATGACTAAAAAAAATGAAACTTGATCTTTTCTTTACGTTCTCAACTGATCTACAAGGATCCACTCGGTTTTCCATCATAACAATCCTTTGCATGTACCTCATTAGTAAGATCCAATAAGAAAAGAAAGATTAATCACTCATAAATTTTGGTTTTAAGGATAAGTTAATGAATAAAGCAGATCTTAACTTACTCTTAGAGAACCATGAAAGAAATCGTTCGGCTTTCATCATGATAAGAAGAGAAGGAATTCATTTTGGCCTCACATGAAAGATTACATACCACCCCAATACAAACTTGGAAAAACCCGAATGAAAAGAAACTTGGTAAGTTGCGATTTCTAGCCTCCAAGAGTATAATAGTTCAGCTTCTTCTTAGATGAACGAAAAGAATATATCTTGAACCCATATCATGCATTAAACGTATGGTCTGCCTTGTACATGAAGATTTAGAAGGAAAACATATGAGGAAGATGAAGGGATTCAGTTTTTATGGAGAGTACATGAAGAAGGAATAAAAGAAGATAAGAAGAAGGAGCCATGGAAGAAGGGAAAGATAGAGAGGATACGGCTGGAAAGAAAAATGAAAGGGCGGTGATTTATCGCTGGAGTACCGTGATTTACCTCCCTCACGATGCCTGTCGGGTCGGGCGGTGGGGGCCCCTGGGGTGAGGGCATCACCTTTTGGTACCAAAGGAAAAGAATGGCATTTTGTTCTCTAACCATAGGATATGTGGATGCAATTAGGGCAACATTCATTAAAAGACCAAGACACCCCTCATACATATCATTTTAACCTATATTTTATTATTATATTTTTTTTCCTTCCTTAAAAATGTAAAATTCATATTTTCATACTTCTTTTCACCAAAAATTAGTCCATATACCCTCATTTCCCTTCTAATTCATTTATACTCCATCCTATATATTATTTGTCTAAAAAAAAAAACATATTATTCTCTCACTCTACCTTCCACAAATAACTCCTTTTACATCATTATTTAATTCCAATTTTTTTCCATCTTCCCATACATATAAAATTTAATTTTTAATTTCCACCACATCAATCCCTATAATTTAATTTCCTCATCAGTAAATTAATACTTAAAGAAATTTACGCCATCATACACATCATTACTTTAATTTTCCCCTTTTTTTTATTTCCTTTTTATAGTCTATAATTTATTTCATTCTTTTCATCACATATCTAAAATAATACTTTATTAATTTCTCTTATCCTTTATTTACTCCATAATTTATATAATTCAATTATGACATCGTCACCTCCATTTATGACATCATCATGATGTCATTAATGAAAATTACTAATTTGACTTCTTTTTTTTTTCTAATATTTTCATATCAGAATTCACCTTCATAAATATATTATCAATCCATAATTAATCATTCTTAATAAAATAAAAACCATAATTAATCTCATACGCTTACATCATCATTATCATTTATGACATCATAATTCAATTTCCATTTAATTTGACCTTCTTTTTCTATATTCATAAATCTTAGTTTTAGATCAATCATCTTAAACATAAATATTTCTATATACTTATTTCATATTCCATTTTTCATTAATTCATGATTAATTTTTTTTTGATTGTACAAGGTATAATTTCTGATATGCCTAATTATGACGTCATCATTAAATTTAAAATTCAAAATTTTCAAACTGCACATATATCTAATTTAAATTAATACAAGCACAATGATCAAAACCATTCAATCAAATTCACTATATATAACTCAGAATCCGTGTTTTAGTGCCATTTAACATCAGTTTTAGGGGTTTGCGGCAAAATTTTCAATATCATCCTTTTAGCTTAAACTCAATTTTTATCATAAACTTATCACCATAATCATAATTTTATATCATTTCCACAACAATAATCATCGAAAAATGAGGATGTGACATGCATCATGGAATCCCATGCTATCTTGGCATCCTACAAAGTCAAAGTTTAAATACCCAATGATCTTTAACTTTTTTGACCTTTTATATATGAGCATGTAATGTTTTATTTTCTATGGATATTGCATGACTCATTTAGTTACTTTTTGATGTTCCATTCTTGGATTACTTAAATATTTACTCAGCATGCTAATAATGTACACAATATCTAGATGTATACAAATTTATGTATACATTAGAATCCCTATTATTAAAGCATTTATGCATTTCCTTTTCCTAAAAAGCATTTAACTGAACTTATTTCCTTTAGCTATAAAGATATCACTTGATTTACAGTCTTGCATGTTATGCTTTTTAAGATATCATTTGAACATAGACCTTTTATTTTAATCTAAGAATACTTTGAGAATGATGTCAATGTATTTGAATCCCTAAGATATACATCCCTAAGATCTTTCTTCTTAAAATTCTTGGTTAGAAATTTCTTAGTTTCTTATAATATCTATATTGTTGCTAGTAAGCAATATGTCATTGATATATAAGACTAAGAAAATATGCTTACTCTTATTGAACTTATTGTATACATAATTATCAACTAAATTCATCTTAAAACCAAATGAGATAGTTACTTGACAAAACTTGTAATACCATTTTAAGATGTTTTTTTAAGCCTATTAAATGAATTTCTTTAATTTACAAACCATTGAATTTACATCTCCTGACACATAGTTTTCTAGTTGCACCATGTAAATTTTTCATCAATGTCGCCATTGAGAAATGTAGTCTTAACATCTATCTGATGTAGCTCAAGATCAACATATGTCTCTACAGCCATTATAATTCTAAAAGAGTCTTTTAATGAAATGAAAGAGAAAGTCTCTTTATAGTTGATGCCTTCTTTTTATGTAAAGCTTTTAGTAATAAGACATGCCTTATACCTCTCCATGTTACCCTTTGAATCCCTCTTAGTTTTAAATACTAACCAATAAGCTTTGCACCTTCAAGTAACAAGACAAGGGCTTATATACCATTATCTTTCATAGACCTCATCTCCTCATTCATGGCAACTTTCCATGGCCTAATGAAAGTTGATTATATCATCTTCCCTTATGCTAATCTCAACCTCATGTTCTTGAAGAAATACAATATAATCATTTGAAATTGCACTCCTCCTCTCTCTATTGATATTCTTAATGACAATGATTCTTGAGATTCACTATAAAAAAGAGACTATTTAATGACAAACATTATCGTGGCTAAATCCATCGCTAAAAGGTTTAGCGATGGCTTGGTGAAGGCAAGTAACCATCATTAAAATAAGGGTAATAAAATAGTGATGAAATGATGATGGGATTGAGATATAATAAAATCAGTCACAATTCAGAGACAAATAGCGACAATATAAAAATCTATTACTATTTAGAGATTGATTGAGACTGAATAAATTTCATCACTATTTAGCGACAGATTGAGACGACACCATTTTATCGCTAAATAATGATAACTATGTCTATCTTTATCCATTGTTAAATAGTGACAGAATTTATTCAGTCTGAATCAATCTCTAAATAGCAATGGATTTTTATATTATCGCTATCTATCACTATCCATCGCTATTTTTAAAATTAATATTTTATAATAATTATTTGATTATAATTATTAATTTAGTAAAATGGAAAAAAAATTAGATATACATATTATAGCTTGAAAGTGATATTATTAATTAATAATTATTATTTATTAATTTTAAATTTTAAATTTTAAATTTTTAATATGATATTAATAATTTCAAATTATGTAAAATTTGACAACATTTCTTTTGTAATTTAAATATATTATTATTTAATATATGTTAAAATAACATTTCTATATTTCAAAATCACAATCCTACTCTTTACCCCAACTATTCACATAATAATACAGTCATCCATAGTATATCAAAGTTATCTATACATAATTATAATTCAAATGAAATTCATGATAATAATAAAGTTGAAAGCATTGTAATGTGTTTGATATCAATTAAAAAAGTGAATGAATGTACAAAATATGAAGAAGTATACTATGATAAGTCAGCAGGATCATCATCAACTGAAGGATTAGTACAGTCTGGATGCAATGTTGGATCTATTGGGCCAACTGTTGTATCATCATGATCTAGACTAGCATGATGTAGATGAGAGGTGGATGGTTGAGGATCTAGAACTTGCTATCATAAATGGTCATGTATACCTATTAGAGTGTCTTCAATTATCAACTGGAATTGTATGACCATAACATTAAGAACAAGATTTATTTACTTTTAAAGCTATACCTCCATATTAATGGGCATTGAAGTCTGTGATGGGCCAAAAGCATTTGAGGTAATAGACCTTAAACTATAGTAACTACTAGCTTGTAACCCAAGACTGTAAACTTATCCCTTAGAAGCTCCAACTACTATATTTAAGTATATACGAGAGTCATCCTGACTATTAGTACCCTACGATGCCTCTTACCTCAATCGAGTAACACAGTCTTAATGAAATTGAAAAATATTCGATAATGACTACATTGTGGTATGTAAATGTAAAGCAAAATGCTAGTAAAGAATATACTTATATGAATTTGATATGACCTCTCATCAATAAAGTTCATATGATCATATTTTCATGTATATGTATACACAAAAAGCTTATGAGGGCTCAGCTCTCTGCCCTTATTTTGAATCATTTATAAATGAAATATATTAAATAACAAAATAAGATGTTCAATAAAATTACAAATGTTTAAAAATCAAATGTTTAAAAAATCCTCTCATGTCTAAACATAGTCTTAGAACCACAAGTATAGGTAGAAAGCCTTGGACCCTTTGCACGACCATATCTATTACTCGAGCTTGTAGCACTCTGTGCTTGCATACACGGTAGACTCCAATAATGCTACTAGCTAGCCTAAGTGGCATCAGAACAATAAACAGGTTGCTCTCCCTTACCCTTAATCTTATTTAGCATTTCTCCGTACCAGTTACAAATGATATATAAATGTTGCCTTGGTTTAATACAAATCATAATTACAACATATTTTACCACATTTTTTGACATTTAAATTGATATAAGTAGATTATCGAGTATCAACCTTAGTCCTCTAAGCCTAGTAGATAACTTCAGAAGAAAATTACTCCTTATCCTAGAAGAAATATTTCTAAAAAAGTAACATGCAGTTTGTAATTAGTATACGATGATATAATTTGAATGACTCATTAACTAAATCTATTACTTGAAACTCCTCCTAATATAAATGAACAATCGGGGTTGGTATCACTGCTTATGAAGTACCTTCCAAGACAAGCCTCTGTATGAAAATCTCTCTAATCTTGATGGAGTATTAGTAAGATGGCTCCAAGCTTAAATGAATAAATAATATATTTTTAATACAAAATAATACATAGAAAGTAAAGATCATATAACATTGATAAATAAAAGTGAAGGTAGCATACATCCCATTAGCAACATGACACCATAAATGATGGTGTCCAATATAAGGAATAGAAGCTGAACATGAAGGTCAAATATTTGCTATTGAAGAAGAAGAAGATGTAAATGGATGATCGGGTGTTGAAACTATCAAATTAATTCCTACTTTCCTAATATAGAAATGCAATGATTTTTACAGTAGTAGAAGAAAGGTTGATTCCACAGGGGTGGAATGATCCTTCGATTCTTTGTAATGAAAATAAAATAAAATAATTTTGATTTATTGGAGAAAAATAAATAATAAAAATGAAATTTAATTTTAGAAAAATATCAATTTGGAAAGACTTCCCAATCACAAGCCACAATTATTTATTATCGGATTATGATCATTGATGCAATTATAGTCCAATAGCAAAATGTACCAAGCTGGTTATTGAACATCAAGGAATAGTCTCGAGTGATCCAATTCTTCCTTATTATTAAGACGATTAGGAAGTAGCTCTACAATCATCTCTAATTTTTGAATAGACATGGTGGAATAAGATTCATACATAGTCTTCCAGAAACTGCATTAAGGATTAGAAGAACCCAACTCTAATTAACACTTAAGAACCAGCTCCACCATGTTCAAACTAGATTTTTTAACTCACAAAGAAATTTAAATACCTTTAACCTTGATTAACACTTTGATTGCTACTCTAGCTAGTTAAGTCACAATTATGGATCAAACAACTTGCATAACATTATGTATAAATTATGGATCAATACAATGGTTCTTCGATTTATCGAATTAAAATGAATAGTGATTTACCATTGGAATTAGGAACATTTTGATCTCACATGACCTTCAATAGATTAATTGTGTTGCTTTTGATTAGGAAATAGAAATTCCTAGCCAAGCATTATAGGTGGCAACATAAAATTAAAAATAAATACTTGAAATTAAATTAAGAATAAAATAAGAACAATATTTGATGGTAATATTTGAATAAAACCAACCTCTCCTATAATAGGAACAAGTCTCTTATTTATAGGAGTTAAAATAAACTAAATAAAATAAATTAATAAATATCAATCCTTATCTTCTGATAAAATATCCTAAATGTGATCCTTATCTAATTTCAATTTAAAACAGAAAATCAGCTTCATCAGGTCCTTACGCTCCCTTTTATGCCTATAAGCCTTGGTCATGTGACTTGTAGTCTACCTTTAACTCCAAAACATGGTAAAAACATCTTTTAAGCTTTTTTTTTACTTTTTCCTTGTTTTTACTGATGAAATACATAAATATAACAAAGTCAACTATTCTAACTAATTTTCTAATAAAAAATAAACCATTTTATATATGAAAAACACATAATTTAGCGCTCGATCAATGGAGCTCGTTATGTATAAAGTGGTGGCAAAGATGGAGAAGATGTAGATGGAGATCATTGTGTATGAAGTGATGGCAGAGATGGAAGTTCAAGTAAGATAGATGGAGGTACCGATGAGATAGATGAAGGTGTTACTGTAGTAACTAGAGGTGTCATGTAGATGTACCAGATATATATGATGTAGGTATCCCTAGTAATGATGTATTTGCATGCAATCATAGCAGAATATAAGTAGAAGGATGATGTCGACCCCTACATCTAAGCCCTTGACCTATATCTGGATAAAAAATTATAAAATTAACATATGCATCATGAATATAACACATATTGTAATATAAAGAAAGATAGACATAAAGCATGATAAATAATAAATACAAAAATAATATAAAAAGAAATTCAACAATTTGTTCGATATTACTTTATAAGTATATGACATTACTCGTTATTCACTACCACCACTTTCAATATTTTCGAGTTCATCTAACCCATTAGTAGATTCCGTACTGGTAAAGTCATCTTCATGTATACCATCATCTTCACCCTCACTTATATCTATTAACCATCTATATGGATTATTCAAAGAATTAATAAAGTGATGTGATGAATCATCAATTATGATTATTTCATGATCATCATGATGTTTTTCTTGGAATGCAACTATGTTTGTTATTTTTGGCTCAGGTACATCCACTTGAGATCTTGGTTTAACTTTGCAAATGGCAAACTAGTCAACCTTATCTCTATGCAAACTTGGATATGACATGTAACATACTTACATTGCTTGTGTTGCAAGTATAAAAGGCTCATACTTATCAAAGTGCCTTCAAAAATTCACATCAACAAGCTTGTATTTATTATGAACCTTTGTACTGATGTTTAGAGTTGGATCAAACTAATCACATTTGAAAAAGATAGTCCACTTCAAAGTTAATCTCGTATATTCAACTACAATGATTTCTTTTAAAATGCTAAAATAATCATCACTATCAATATGTGTAGTTCGACCCTTTTATGCATATCCTGTAAATAATCTCCTCAACATACATACACCTATGCCTACAACAATTAATCTCCTCAACAGGCAAACCTAACCATTTTATTAACTATTTTATCTCATAACAACTTCCAACCATTTCATTAATTTGGGTAATGTATCTTGTAAATACGACATTATATTGTTGTACCCTTATTCAGATATATGATGCTTTGACTTTATAGTTAGCACACAAGCAATTGCTAACATCTTAGACATTTTCTCATAACCCAGCAATAGCTTCACATCACATGATTCCAACATATCAAAAAGTTGATGTTATTGAACATTCAGTGGTTTCGAAACATCATAAAGATATTCCAGGTTTACAAACCCTTTCATCATCATTTCTTGTTCAATGTTCGATGGACCTCCAATTTCACATATTTTCTATATTCCTCCTTCTACATTCGATCTACCAACATCATGGTGAACCATATATGTACTACTCCCATATACATATTGTTCACCATGAAAATGCTAAACATAATGATCTTCTACAAAACCAAACTTCAACAAATGAACATTACAGGCATCTACTGCCTGAAAACATATATTTCTACACCTTCGATATAGACATCTCATTTGTCCATTATTCATACATACTTATTGTCTAACGGTAAAATCTATAAATGCTCTAACTCCATTAGCATATTCTACACTTGTATACCCATAAACTATAAATCATTCATATATCCAACCTCAATTTTTATTATTAAACATTTTACTTGTCATATTAACCTATTGATTATATTTCAACCCATAACTAAGTTTTTATTATTCATTTTTCTTAATTTGAAATGCATACGTTAAATATAACATTTAGAGTTAAGTGTTAATTTATCATTATGAAAGTACTCAATTTGTGTGTATCTATACTATTAAATTAAGATTGGTATACTAAACATACTTAACAAACTTACATTAATATCATTATTAAATCGATTAAGTGTCACACCCTAACCTGGTGTAACACGCTCTCGTAAAACAGTTAATAATCTCCTAAACAAGGAAATCATTAAATATTCTACAAAGGATCTATAATTATTTATTTCTAATTTTAATTTTTATGTTGTTTTTTTTTTACAAAAACGTTACAGGTAATATCAATAAGATGCATCCATTTTATGTCAACATGTGTTATTCATTTATCACATCATCATTCACACTTCTCATTTAGTATAAGTACCTTGTACATAGCATATTATATCACAATATTCATATTACACATTCCAAAACTATATTACACAGATGTTACTGCCATTAAGGTTAATTCAAGAGTCGCATAAATATAATACATGATGAAGTATGTTACATTGGTCCCAAACTGCTTCAAGATGGAGATTCTTCAGAATCACAACCTTCTTTGACTGTAAACCGATCAACCTAAATTCTCGCCTGAAGGTCCTGGTCCTGCGTTTATCAAATGATAAACGCTGAGTATAAAACTTAGTGGTGCTATAAAAATAGTAAATGACATAAGCATATACCAGAAATAACATTTTGAAGATAAATTACAGCATTCAATAATAAGCCATATAACTGTATCATATTATGCTATTTTGCATTACTCGTTAGCTATTATAATCAATGCATAAGACATATGGTCGTATTCATAAATTTATATTCACACGTTACTATTCATGAGTTACTATTCACAAGTTACTATTCATAAAGTACTATTCATCAAAAGTTTTTGAATTTGCAATATGTATAAATGATAATGTATGTCTGTGAGAATGCATTCATGCTTTGCATTCTCCCTCTGATTTTTCTGTATCATTTTATTTCTTTTCTGTATAATTATGCACAATCCCATACTGGGTCTATTGCTCTATGTACCGGTACTGTATCATTCTCTGGTTCCCGTATGAACATAACATTTCTCTATGGTTCACAATAAGAACCTATACTGTATGATTCCATCAAGGGAATCGATAATAACTGTATGACCCAGTACGTTTTCATTGATCATTTCTCTATATATCTCTTTCTTTTTCCCCTTATATCTTCTGTATGATATGTCATGCATGTCTTCATGTATGGATGATTCATGACATGATGCATAAATGCTACTTTAATGACCATAAGCAATGACGACTGTAGAATACTATTGATAATAGAATCTCACTACGTTGCTATTATAAACAATTAAGTGAGAAATCATCATTTTAAGACCCTATACGGGGTCATAAGATGAATAACACAAACCTGCTATCGCTTTGCCCTTATCAATACCTGAAGGGGAAAGATGCACTTCGTGAGGTGAACCTGTAACATTTCCATTTTACCTTTATTTAGTATTAAGAATCCATAAGCATTCAAGTATTTTAGTACCTTAAAACACTCCAATCCATTCATAACATTTACCATAGGTTCACATTGATTCAT
>CANYBF010475424.1:0-16507 GCA_948192965.1 Dalechampia spathulata
TTTCTGCTTGCCTCGTACGACCGTACGGCCAAATCGTACGCCCGTACCACTCCCAGAAAATGCACTACATGCCTATTGGCATGCCTAACTCATCCGTAACGCTCCCCAAACCTCTTGACTAACCTGATAACACTTCGAACACATCCTAAATCACATACACAAGCCGTCCCTCATCCAACCGAGAAGACACGCTTCCCAATAAGGTGACGACACCAAACCTAGCCATGAGATACATGTACATCAAGCCATAACCACCCATTCAAGCACAAGTACTAAACCATCATTCCTCATTCATCAACATGCATTTTCATATAAACATTATCAAGGCACATAGATCAATTACATCCATATGCATTTACCTATACGTCTACGTACATACATACACCCTAACAATCATACGTATACATACAAACTACTAGGGTCCTAGACGTGGGTGTAACAGTTGTAATCAAGTACATTACTTTTTAACACAAGAAACTTGTATACAGCACTATGTTTAACATAACCAATAAACATATAATCAGATGTTTTAGATTCTATTTTCCTCTTTTTAGGATCAGACAACATAACTTTAGCAAGACACCCCTACATTTTCAAATATTTAAGGTTAGGTTTATAACCTCTCCATAATTTATATGGTATCTTACCAGTTCTCTTTTATGGAATTCTATTTTGTATATGACAGGCAGAGAGTAATGCTTCCCCCCACATATTATCAGAAGCACCAGAACTGATAACTAAAATATTCATAATCTCTTTTAAAGTTCTATTTTTCCTTTTACTCACACCATTAGAATCAAATGAATAGGGAGGTGAAGTCTCGTGTATAATACCTTCTTTTTCATAAAAGTCATTAAAAGAAAATTATTCACCACCTTTATCTGATCTAATCCTTTTTATTTTCCTATTTAATTGATTTTCTACTTTTTCTTTATATAGTAAAAACATATCAAAAGCTTCATCTTTATATCTAAGTAAAAACACTTTAGTAAATCTAGAACAATCATCAATGAAAGTTACATTATATTTCTTACCACCTTTAGTCATGGTTTATTTTAAATCACCTAGATCAATATGAATAACACTAAGTAGCTTAGTTTTTCTATGCATAGAATGACATGTATTTTTAGTTAATTTTGATTCAATACATATTTCACATTTATTAACACAAGTGTTACTAATTCCAGAGATTAAACCAACATGATGCATACTTTTAAGATAGGAAAAATTAACATGTTCTAATCTAGCATGCTATAAATTATAAGAATTAATTAAGTAAGCAGAAGAAGATGCATTTCCATTAATAATCTTAGAAACATTAAGTACAAAGAGACCCTGATTACAGTATCCTTTTCCCATAAAGACATTATTCTTTATCATTACAATCTTATCATATTCGAATGATACTTTAACCCTAACTTTCCCTAATAAAGCCATAAATATTAAATTTGCTTGAATGTTAGGTACATGAAGTACATCATTTAGAGCCAAGGTTGCTAGATATAAGCTTGAGAAGAACTTTTCCTTTGCCAAGGATAGTAGCCATTTGGGAATCTCCCAAGTAAACATGTTATTCTCTTTCTCCTACTGCATTATAAAAGGTAAGGCATCTCTGTTTGCATAAATATGCCTAGTAGCACTAGAGTCTACTACCCAATCTTTTACATTGGCCACTATGAGAAATGACCGCTGCAATAATGTCATCTCCTTCAACCAAATTTGCTTTTGGTTAAGGAGGATTGTCAAGACTTGCTATCTTCCTACATTAGGGTACATGATGCCCTGTCTTTCCATACATAAAGCAAATTCCTTTCTTTTGGAAAGTGTGATTAAAATTTCAAGGAACATAATTAGGTTTCTTAGCGTACTTTTTTTATTACCTTTTATCCTACACCAAGTTTGCTTTTGTGGTGATTTCCTTTACTTTTATTAATTTGAACTCCCTCTTGTTTATGTCTCAAATAATAATATGAGTGATCAGTTCTACTAAAGAAAGTTGTTTATGCTTATGTTTCAACTGTTGTTTGTAATCCTTACATGATCCTTGTAGCTTGTCGATCAATATTCTTATTATAAATTCTTCTGGAAGAGTGATGTTTTCAGTTTTTAGATCTTTTAGCAGCTTGTGATATTGATTAATTTGACTTTTGATGTCTTTGTCTTCTACCATCTCCCATTTGTAGTAATTACCAATTACAAATTTTTATTTTCCAACATCTTTAGCAGTATATTTGGTGATCATTGAATCCTAAATTTCTTTTGTTTCTTTGTAGGAGCAGTAACCATTAAACAACTTATTTGAAAGAGTATTAATGATAGTGTTCCTGCATACTTTATTTGTGTAGATCCAAACCTCTATATGTTTCAGATCAACATCTTATGGTGGTTTAGCAGTAGTAAGGGCTATAACAACTCCATGGATATTGAGCACTGTAGAAATTTGTTCTTGCCACCTTTTGAAGTTTTGACCATTGAAAACTTTAATTTTTGAAATGTTTGGAAAAGGCTTAGCATAGGGGACACTATGAATTATGATAGGTGACGAAGGTGGTTGCAATCCTGCAAACACAGAAACACCAGCTATATGTGCCAAAATGTTAGAAATAGTAGAGGATAGCGAAGCAACATTGATGGGAATAGTTCCAATGGTAGCAGATGCAGAGGTAACAATAGCAGCAGTCATGGAAGAAGTAGAAGCCATAGGTAATTATCCTTTAAGATTGTAGGTAAAATAAATAAAAAAAATAGGTTATGAAAACAGTTATAACTCTAGTCATGTGAAAAACACTACCCTTAAAGGACATTTCCAAAGACCAGTAGTTCTACCTGGATAAAATGAGTTCATCCACTTTGAAAAACAGGAAGTAGGAACAACAAAGAGTCAACTAGGATAAACCCGAACTAGCAAGCTTATAGAAAGGCAAGCAAAGGAAAGAGAAGAGAAGAATTTTTTATGTGTATCTTACTTCAAAGTGTAAGTAACTATTTATAGAAGTTCAAGACGAATGTCAATATTGAAGAGGTTGATGGAATCTCAGAAAAGTGGTAATATAATATGCAAAAGAGTTCAAGATAAAACTTGATAAAAGTTTCAATGGAAGAAAATTTTTTAAATAGTTTAAAAATTTAAAAATAAATCATAAAATGAGTAGGATATTGGGACCGTACGAATTAACAATATTCATATCTGCAGGTGCTCACGCATAGGGGGTGGAAATCCACCCAAATTGGGCTTCCGGCCAATCCTATGTGCACGAGACCTTGCCCTCTACTTAAGCCTTTTAAGAATCCAAGATAGCAAAGACATATATAAACTTAATATTGAACTCATAGGAAAGGGATATGGGACATTGTCTTTTGAAATAGCTTTAGTTATTATAGAATTCCAATAGTTCCTACATGGTGACTTGAAGGAGGAAATCTATATGACTTATCCAAATGGATTTAAAGTTGCTAGAAAAGAAAATTAGGTTTGTAAGCTAAATAAATCATTGTATAGATTAAAGCAATCACTAAGATAGTGGTGTAAACAATTTGATAAGTTTATGATAAGTCAAAGGAACACAAGAAGCAAATACAATCATTATGTATATCTACATAAACTTCGAGATGGATCCTACATCTATTTACTCTTGCATGTTGATGATATGTTAATAGCGTCAAAGAGCCAAGTTAAGATTGACAAGTTAAAGGCTTAGTTGAGTAAAGAGTTCAAGATGAAGGATTTAGGAGAAGCCAAGAAGATTCTCAACATGGAGATAAGTAGAGATAGACAAAGAGGCAAGCTTTGGTTGATATAGAAATAATATTTGGGGAAGGTACTACAATGTTTTGGTTATAAATAAAGATACAAAACCCATAAGTACTCCACTTGCTCCTTATTTTAAACTTAGTAACTGATTATCTCTAAAGACGGAAAAAGAATGAAAATACATAGCAAAAGTTCCATATGCTAATACCATTGGAAGTTTAATGTATGCAATAGTGTGTACAAGACCTGATATTTCACAGGCAATTGGTATTATGAGCCAATTATGAATGATCCTGGCACGTTTCATTGATGAGTTGTGAAATAGATTCTATACTATATTCAAGATACTATAGATATTGGTTAGTATTTAAGCAGGATGAAGTCTTTAGTCAATGTGTAGTTGGATATTATGCTTTTAACTATGCAGGTGACTTAGATAAGAGAAGTTCTACAATTGGCTATTTATTCACTTATGCTAAGGTGCTAGTTAGTTAGAAGTCCACTTTGCAGTCAATAATGGCTTTGTCTGTAATAGAGGCAAAGTATATAGCAATTACAGAGGCTGTAAAGAAGGCAATTTAGTTTCGTGGATTGCTAAAAGAGTTGGGAGTTGGTCATAAACATCTTGAGGTGTATTGTAATAGTCAAAGTACTATTCACTTAGCAAAGACTAAGCATATTTAGTCGGACTACGTTAACAAATTATTTTGACTATGCTCTTTTCTTATCTCTTTTATTTATTCCATATTTATTGTTATTTCTTTTCGACGTAGTATAGTATTCAATATTTATTTATCGGGTTTATTTTTTATGTATTATACGGTTGATTAGGATGTATTTTACTATTCTCATGTATGTTGTTGTCTTTGTATACAAGGGTCTAGGTTGTGATAATATACTATATAAGTAAGTTATGTTTAAAAGACTGGATTTTAAATGAGACCACATGTGACCCCTCCAATTTTTCTGGGAATTTATTTAGAATTGTAATTCTGTCTTAAGATATTATTTGACAATCTTTCTTGGGAATTATCGAATCAGTACAATTCACTAGTTATTATTTAAGTGAAAAATTACCCTATTTCCCCAACATAGACGAGGGATAATTTAATTTTCCAATAATAAAATGTTCATGGTTATACTTGGAGGATTATTTTTGGTATAGTTTGTTGGAAACTTTGATGTAGGTGAAATGGACATATTTTCTTTAGTTCTTATTCTCAATGAAAATTTTAGCTTTCATCCAAAGGTTGTTCTTGTGTACATCATTCAATAATGATCATTCGTTCTTTGGATCCCTCTTCCAAAAGGATGGTTTAAACTTAATATTAATGGTTTAGTTTGATATTTCTTATAAAGGTTTTACTGGTGGTCTATTATGATGTTCCCCATGATGTTGATTTTCTAGATTTACCATAACTATTAAGGTATGTTCAATTATTATAGCATAATTTTAGGGTATTCCTCGAGTACTATGGTTAGTGATGGTGTTTTATAATTTAATAATGATGCGTTCTTTATATACGAAGAGTCATATTCATCATATTGTGGAGCTTTTATCTGCTTGTATTTATCATCTTCTCGATCTGGAATGAAAAGTGAAAGTTATCATGTTCACCGTAAAATCAACTTTTTGACATTGTTAGAGTTAGTTTGAAAGATTCGAGGGATTTTTTATGATTTATTATATATATATTTAAATAATTAACATTTGAAATTGTTATAATGAATATTAACCATTATTTATGATTACATATAAATACATAATATTTATATATAATTAATAAATGTTATCATAATATATTTTTAGGAATCTCATGAAGGAGTAAATATGATTTCTATCTTGCTTTATCTCTATCATCGACCTTAATCCCATGAGATAATATTTTAGAGAAATTTGTTTATCTTGTTGCAAAACAAAGATTCATAATTAAATTATCATTTATATTTTAAGGTGTTTGATAAAAGAAAATTGATAATTATGTAAACAACTAATAGTTGTTGTATAGTTCTTTTTCTGCACATTTTTTCATAATTCATATAAGTTGTATTGATAAAACAAAAAAATAACTATAAAAAAAAAGAGAAAGTAATTGCTGATTCCTTTTATGTATGAATATAGAACGGCTCTGGTTTCTTATTTCTTATTTAAAATTTGGTCTGCCTTAGTGTATTCTTTTTCCCTCTGGATCATTATATTCTGTGGAATTTACCGTGAAATAAACAAAAAGGCGCATTTAATCATCATAAATATCATCTTCATAAACACCCATTACAAAAAGAACATGAAGAGTAATTTTTCTTATGAAGGTGAATTACCAGGAGAAACACCTATACAAGCTTCTCTACCAATGCACCAAACTCGGCTTCGGCTTGGTGTGGCAGCAGTTACTGAGCTTGATTTGGCTTCAGAATAAGAGAATCTTGCGTCAGAATTATAACTGGCGCTGGATTGGCGGTATTTTCCATCAGCATTTTTCATTTGATCGACGAGGAAGTATGGTGCGTGAAGGGCATGAACTGGAGTATCAAAAATTCCAGGGAAGCAACATATTGACACTGGAGAATTGGGATTGCTTGAAGCATCTTCTTGTAAAATGTCTCCTATCCTACACAATATGCTGAAAGCCAAATTCCCTACTACCCGAGAATATGCTTCCAGAATTGCATGGCCAACATCCTGAAATACAAGAAAACAACAAGAAGACAGAGATTAACTTGAATGATTGTTTTAAAATACAGGTTACGATACGATCACAAATCATCGTCCAAAATCAATCGCTAAACTAAACACATGTCAGATGCCATTGGTTAATCCAGAATCTTATTTCCTAAAATTCTAGTTAAATCAGGAAAAACTATATAAAACAGACCCTGAAGCTCACCTTGCCATATTGGATTTTTGTGGCTTCAAGAAATGTTTGAGGAAGGTTTGGATATCCGGTTTTAATTTGCTGCAGAAGGGATTCTGCTCTGTATATCAGTGACTCTGTTTTGTCGGATTCTGACATTGGGTCCTTAACAAAGGACCATGATGTCCGAACCGGGGATTTACTGCTCATTTGTGTAGTAATTTTCTCTTTCCATGCGAATATAGCGGCTTCCAACTTGTTGATGACCTCAACTGCAGCGTTTTCGGATTTTATGTCGAGCGAATCTAGCATTTCGTCAACTGTCTTTGACTCTGCAGTCAATAACCTGTATAATTCCTCGCCAAGGTTTGCCCTTCCAGACTGAAAGTACAGAAAAAACCGGTCATCACAAACGTCACAAAGTCGGTCTGCCTGGTAAAAAAGACAAGATAGTCTGCCTGGAAAAGCAAGGAATGTTGCTTACTTTAGGCAGTGCGTCCCTGATAATAATGGGTACAGGCATTTCAAGCAAAACATTCTGATTGATGGATTTGGCAGCCTTGAAAACCTGATAAACCACTTTGCTCTTGGACAGCAATTTCTTTCTTTCCGAATCGGAAAGACCAGTTGTGGGCACCTGTGGCAATGGCAACCACCATCTCTTGCTTTGCTTGGCACTTTTAGTCCTTCCTTCTGCCCGACTGCCTACTTCTGAGTACCAGAACTCGTTATTCACCATGGAATCCAGCGTCTCCTATTAGAACAAAAACCAGACAAAAAAAAAAAAAAAACTGATGAAATAAACGGGATGATGGATCGGTGAATAAAATGCAAAAATTCAGGAAAGAAGAGATCACCTACAATAAGCATAGAGTCTAACTTCTGAAGTGCTGGAAGATTTACATGGATGTCTGCACGAGCTTTTGGGGTCATTATCTGTTTCAATATCAAAATCAACAATGTTAATCCCCATCAAAAACTAAACAAATTATGAATACTTTTCCTACTCGTTGGAAAAGAACAAAAAAAGTACCTCTAGTGTCCGGCCGTTGGCACCATTTTGCTTTGTAGGGACTAATTCAACCATATAGTTGGTAGGAGAGAGCAACCAATCCATTTCTTTCCGCCACTTGTTCTTATTTTCTTCAGGTAATGGCTCTAATTTCCATAGCTCTCCAAACACAGAAGCTGCAAAAAAAATTCAATTCAAGCCTCGTCAGAACTAAAAACTACAAAAAGTCATATGCGCCACAATATGAAGTGTCAGTAGTGAAATCTAGATTGCACAAGCACCGACATATGACATCACTCTTCAGTACAGAACTTGTCAAAAAGAAAACGTAAAACAGCGACATGATTTAAAGTTTCCAGTAAATGTTGGTGTCCAAAATGTGTTCGACAGAGGAAATTCATCAAACTATCTAGGCAGAAATTGTACCTGCAAGACTGGCAATGGAATTAGATAGGGCAAGTGCAGCAGCGATACCGTTACGTCCTCCCGTTACATCTTCACCCAGCAATAACTTGGCAAATTTTTCCTTCATTGTTTCAACATCAGAGAAGTGAAATGCATAAGCTGGTTTTGCCTTGACATAAAAATGCTGGGGGCTTTCTGATAGCTCCCAGTCATCAGAAGAACTCTGAGCATCTCTTTTGTTAGCCATCCACTTTGAAGAAAATGATCCAAATGCATCTTTGCTAGAAGAACAACTCAAGTCATCATCATCATCATAATCATCTAACGAATCGCTTACACATCCATCTCCACGACTTGTTCCTGTCCCACTTTCATTTTCATAAGATTGATTGTTCAGGATGCAACTTTCGAGGCCATCATATGTCATTATTCCTGAAACATTTTAATGTACACTGCATATTAGTTTCATCTCTCTCCATGTTGGAGATTGCTAGCAAAACTCTCAAGTAGATTAAAATGGTCTTCCGGTCTTATGATCGATACATTATTCTTGGCTCTTGCCATTACAGAAAGACTCATGCAAGCTTGATTCCAAGTCCTAGATTAGGTCCTCTTTGTATAATCCAACAAATGACAATATGTCTTTGCTGGATTATTGTAATAAGGAACCAAAGTTATAATATTTCTTTAAACCATTCATGAAAACTAGGGTAATCCTAACATTCTAACATTTTCTTCTTTTCAGGAAAAGTACTGACTGCTAAAAAGCTAGATTGAGATGATCTGATCACGGTATAAGGATTGATAAAATGAAAAAGAAATGACTTAGATGTCAATTTAGCATACTCATTTCAAAATTTATTCTAATTTTATGACTTTCATTGTATGCGACTCTAAAAACATAAAACTGAAAAAGTATCATTTACTTTTCCATAAAAAAATTGGTGGGAAGCTAGATCTATCAAAATCTTCCATAAATTATATAATGGATTAATTAATTAGATTGAAGATGTTATAAAATAAATTGATAAATAATTTAAAAGACATGCAACTTTGATTATGAATGTAAGTTTAAGGGACAAATCGACAACTATAACCGTGAAAAATGTTATTTATGTAGGTGGAAGATAAGAATCAAATATTTATTTATCATATGGCTAATCCCGATAGATGCGGAAGCAAGCAAGTCTTGGAGTGAGTTGGGCAAGGAAGATATTTTAACTGGCAAGTTGAAATAATACTATGAAGGAAATTGCAATCCACCAACACCATTCGTAACCAAAGACCTACCTAATACTCCAGCCAGATTCACTCATCCAGGCTTAGGTGGTGTTGTCTGTTTCTGTAGAAAAATTGGATACTTGCACATGGCTACTTCAACCACTACACCCTTATTTATCCTCCCTATTCCTCTATTCACACATACGTAGTTTAGTGAAGAATTTCAGCTCCACCCGGTTTTCGCTTCATTGAAAAACTTTATCACCAATGCATGTATCACTAAACAAAAAAAAGTATTTATGGCATTCAAGAATATTACTCCCTATATTTTAATTAAATGGTACAGATAATTTTGGCACGGATATTCAAAAATAATTAAAAAATTATAATTTTATAAAAGACATTAAAAATAGACTAAATTTACCCAAGAAAGAAAACTAAATACTTAACGAGCATAATAATATCTTTAATACGCTTTAAAATATATCACTTATAATGAAATATTATTTGGATAGTGTTAAAACAAATATAGGGGAAGAATATATGATGAGTTCAAAAATAAATAAATAAAAAGAAAACAAATAACTGAAAACTGAACTATTTTAATTCAATTGAATTTTTTATATGTTTTAGATATGATTCTTTTCCAAAGTTGAATCCAGTTTAGACAAATCCAACCAGAATCACGCAAATCAGTTTGATTGAAATGTGCACACTCTGACATGGAGAAAGAGAGCAGAAACTTCATTTGATGAGTTAGAAATTTCTAAGAAACTTGGAATTTTTGAATGAGACAAAAAATGGGTATTAATCATAATGAAAAACAAGTGTAGGCCCACACGTAAAATAGCGGACACCTTCCTACATAAAATGGTTTTCAATTTGGGCATCATCAATTGCAAGTACTTTCCTTTTATAATATATTTATGTTATTATTTATTTAACATTTATTTTTGCTCAGAAATTTTATTCTAGAAATATATAATAACAATGTAAATGTTTTTTCTATATATATATTATCAATAATTTTCTGGAAAACGATAAGAGCTTTTGATTAAAAAATGTTTCTTTAACAACAAAAAAACAAAAATAAATGGATCATGCATCTCATGTGTTTTTCCTACTAGTGGAATTCTGACAGACATTGACCTCTCAAGTAATACCGATTTATATAATTAAAAAAATATTTCGTATGTAAAAATAGCATAAATTATTGAAGACCAAAAAAATAATAATTGCAAATAATAGTATTCTTCTAATCCTCAGATTGATTGTTAATAGTTATCAGCGATAATTTTCTTAAAAAATACAAAATCGTACGAAATCGAAGTAAATAGCAACTTTTTCAAAAGGGCAGTCCAAAAGTTGATAATCATATGCAAACCTTGTAATTTCATTTTAGAAAAACAATACGACGACGTGGAAACCCCAACAAAGATTAAAAAGAAAATGATATTTTAACATTTCAGGAAAATTAATTTTAATCCCAAACTATTTTTTACTTTAAACATGTCAAATTTTGCTTGCATCGTTATTTTATATACATATCCTGCATGGAATATCAAATTCACAAAGAAGAATAATAAAATGTAGTAAATGAAATGCAAAATATCAAAGTCAAAGAAAGAAGGAAATAGTAGCGTGTATAGGGCAGTCCAATTGACAGAAGGGACATTACTCTCATGGCAAGTATTAAATGTCGTGGTCAGACAAATAAATAAGAGTATTTAAAAAGAACATGTATCGTATATTTGAATATAATATTTGATTTGTTAGGATAAATACATTTTCGAAATAGAAAATGTCTTTTTTGAAGGCAAAAATAGAAATAGAAGGAAATAAATTAAATAGGGGCACTGGTAATTTGAAATTGATTGATGTAAATGCTGATCACACGCACTGTACTGTACTAGAAGGAAACTATTAATAAATGGGTCCCTTATCACACATTTCATTGTCTGCCTCATCTTCTTCTAGTTCTCAACAATTTGAAATTAAACACTGGTTTTTGATATTTAGAAGATAAAATAAAATAGCATTATTATTTTCTGAAAAAACAAGAATATAATCAAAAATAAAACTGAAGGAAGAGAGGGAATGATTCTTTGTTCTTACTCTCTTGTTCGTCGAAATCGATGCTAATTTCCCTGTCCCAAGTGCAGCAAGCAAGCCTTCTTCTCATCATCTTTAACTTAATTATTTCTTTTTGTTTTCCTTTTGTCTTCTAGTGAAAGTGCTTTTAATTATTGAATTTTCAACGCTGGAAACAACGTCCACACTCTATACATCAAATTAAACACCAATTATATTAATATTAAATTCAATGCTGAGCTTCAATCATAACAATAAATAACTAGAAATTATGATCTTCTTGTACCTATTTATACGCATACATAATCATGTTAAATGCATTTGATTTCTACTACTTTAACTAAATAGTTGTCAGTAAATTAACAATGAATTTCATATACATACACACGCGCACAGAAAAAGAGTACTAAAGCTATAATGCATGCACTCATCGCTTTCTCCATGGACAATTGGGATAACGCTGTAATCAACACATTTAAGCAAAAACAATTTCTTTTTTGAACCAAAATAAAAAAAACAAACAAAAACAAGGATTTTTTTATTTTAAACATAATCTCTTATTCTGTAAATAATATATATATACTAACAGAAATGATGAAATGAAGTACAGAGTTCAAATCTTAAAAATAAAATGATTTGTATTGAGAAAATCTATTGTTTGAATCGGATAATGGAAATGATTATCTGAGTATTTCATGGTTCATTAAACTGCAAATTAATTGAAACAAAACCCATTGCAAAAGAATGAATCATTGCAATGAGTTACTTGAGATTCTAATCTTAGTAATTGATTAGATAAAAGCATATCGTATCATATCAAAATCAACACCATACGTGCAAATGAATCTCACTTTCATCATGAGATCACTTATTACTCGGAAAATATATACCAAAACTGATTCTTATGTAAACGAAGAGGAGATGAGGAAATCAAAATGGAGAAAAATGCAGACCACAAATATCAGAAATGCAGAAAAGGAAATCAAAAAGGGGGAAAAGGGATTCATCCAAGTGAAGAAGAGAAAGCAAGAGAAACAGACCTTTTTCTATCATGTTGGGATTCAAAAGAAGCAAAGAAGAAGCAAGAGGAGCAGCATTACTCCAGAGATTGAACTATGGAAACGCTAATTAAAATTCTCAGTCATTACTTCCTCGTTGAGATTCAGAGACAATAAAAGAGGGAGGGAGAGAGGAGCAGTTGGAGTGAAGTGCATTTATATGTATATATATATATTGTCAAATGAAAAGAAAGATCTAATTCTTTTTTTTTATTTTTATTCTGTTACCCTTTTTGTAATTTTCTCTTTCTTCTTTCGAAGAACAAAAACGGTGCGGAGATGGAAAGTGTGGAAAGATCTAAAAGAGAGAGAATATGACAAAGTTGAAATAATAAAATAATTATCATAAAATCCATTGAAAATATTCGGATGAGATTGAGTTTGATAAATGTACGGCCAAAACTATTCTGAAACTGATTATGGCTCCATGTTGATTAATTAAAAAAAATAAATAAACATTTGAAATTTGAAATGGAGAAAAAGGGAAACTTTTCGAGTGATTGTTTTCAAGAAAGTGCCATCTCGCAAGAAAGGCGCCGGGAGGAAAGGGTTGCTGTCGACTCCACTGTCTTGTCATCAGCCGCTCCCTCCTCCTCCCCCCATTAATCATAATCTTATCCCTCTTCCACCTATTCTAGTTTGAATGTCCTCCTCCTTTTTTATTATTTGATTTTAATATGTACGCATCCAAATTCTTAATTTCTTACTGATATTGTTTTTTTAATTCATAATCTTCAAATTGCATAAATTTTAATTTTAATTTTGTTATATTTAAATAGATTTGAGAGATTTTTAAATTTTTGAAATAGAAAAACAATCTAATTATTTATTTTAAGTTTGAGCATTTTAAATAATTGGAAATTGGATATTATTCCTTTTCTGCTGAAAAGGGAATATCATCATTGCTTACATATGAAACTTATTTGCTATCAAGTAACTTGCACATAAATATTTTTCAAATTTCAACTTAATATTTTATTCTTTTTATATAAATTATTATTTTAATATAATATTTGAAACAATAGATAAATAAATATTTTTTGAAAAAATAATTTACAAAAAATAGTTTAGAAAATTTCTTTAAAAATAATTTACAATATTTTTAACAAAGTCGAATACATTTTTTTACCAGGTTACCTAAACATAATATTCTTTTAGATTTTACATTGTTGTTCCGTTATTTTTATATTTTTTTAACATTTTTATTTTTAATAATATTTTATTACTATATATATTATATTAAAACTTTATCTCTTGAAATTATATTATTATATATATAATTTAAAATTCTATTGTAACATATAATATTAGGATGAAATTTTTGATGTTAACAACTTTTTGTTACATTATACAGTGATAAAGTACCATACCTTTCTGCTTACAACATTATTGGTTTTGCATATTGTATGATTGTATAATATTTATGTGCAATCATGCCATTCATTTGGTTATGATTCTCCTATCCTAAATCTTTCTTATAATAGCTACTGGTATGAGCATAGCATCATTTACTATAACTTAGGTTTCTTCCCTCAAGTTTCATATTCTGTGTTTGATAATATATAATCATACAATCATACCTCCTTTTTGTATGATCATATCTTGTTCTTAATCTTGTCCATATGGATTCGCATATGATTATATGTGTTACATCCGTTTTTGAGACCCTAGGAGTTTTATATGATTGCATGCGTATGTGCTATGTATTTCTAACTGTATATGCATGGTGATGACATGTTATGCTGTGTATTTGCATGTATGCATGAGTTTTGTTAGATGGATGATTGTTTGTGGGTGTTTTGGTAGGTTGGGTGGCTTGAGAGCGAGATAGAATGGTAAGAAGAGAAACATGGAGTATGGTACGGGCATACGGGTATCCGTACGGGCGTACCAAGATCTTAAAAGCGGTACGGGCGAACCAATACGGTGTACGGCCGTATCGTAACTCGCAAGAAAATGGGTTTATCAGGAAAATTGGGGTGGTACGGGCGTACCATATGGCGTACGGCCGTACGGTTACTCACAGGAATTTTTGGTATCAGGGTTTTTGGTTTCGTATAGGCGTACGGATACTGGAACGGCCGTACGTGACTTAAAATGGGCGTTTTAAACAGATAAACATCAAATTTTTCCTTAGTGTTTTCCACCCCAAAACCCTAAATTCTATCCCTAAACCCTAAAATTGTCAATTCTGAGTGCTTTAAAGCTTGTGGAAGCTTGAATCAACACGTTTTTCAAGTTAGCTATGGATTAGAGCTTGAAGTAGCTTAATTCCAGGTTTATGCTAGTTTATGTTCTTTGATTTCTATGTTGAGTTTTCGCCATTTAAGGTGGTATGAGGCCAAGATAGGCCTGGAAATGATGTCTATGGATAGTTTATGTATATGTTTTATATGATTATGTTGTGATTGTGATAATTGCTTAAGATGGCATTATTTTTGTGATTGATTATGAGCATATTGGCTTGAGCATGAATATTAGGATTGTGAAATACAGAAAAAGAGTGAGAAATGAAAAGGAAAGGCAACTGAGTCATATATTACAGGATTCCATAATGGAATCGTATATTATTGTTGCCCTCCTATGGGAGATGAGTCTCGAGATATACCGTTTAAAACAAAAAGGGGTTTAAAGACCCGGATAGAAATGCCCTCCTTCGGGAGATGAGTACCGGTACATACAGGGACCCAACATGGATAGAAATTGTGCATAATGAAATGAAAAGGGGAAAAGGAGATGAAAAATGAAGTGGGGTGCATAGCATGATTGCATTTCACATTGTTGTTGTCTGTGTCCTAATAGCTTGAGTTGTATTGCTTGTATGTGTTGTGATTATATGAGTGTATGTTTGTTACTAGCACCACTGAGTCTTCGACTCAGCGTTTATCAATTGATGGACACAGGTACAGAGCCGACTGTAGAGGGTCCTGAGAAGTGACTGTCGTTGTCAGCAGCAGAGATTGGATTTGTCAGCAAATCCCATTTCCGAGGTGGTTCTAGATAGCAGAGCTTGCTCCTTTTCTGTTTGGTGTGTTATTGTAGTTTGTATTAATTATAGTGGCAGTAGACGTTTGTATTGTGGTGGTGGAATGTGTTTAGTTTGATGTAATGAACCAGAACCCTTGTATATATTATTTTATATATATAAAGATATTGGTTTGATCATTGGATTAAGTATAAAATGAATTATTTGAGGTTTATTGTTTAACGCTGTAATGTTTTCACCACCATTATACGTAATGTCCCCATACGACGTATCTTTGTATGTATTCTGTATCCCTTGTAGTATAGGTGGCGGTTTCCTTTGGGCGGTCGTCATATATGCTACGGGAACATGCTACTCCAGGTATGGGCTGGGTGTGACAATATGCCTTCTATATACTAGATTTTCTGTAGACTTTAAAAATAATTTGTAATAGGTGTATTTACATTAAATACATTAGTAACAAATATTTGAAGAAAGAGAGAGAGAGGAGTATTTTATTGCTACGAGTGTGTTTTAATAAGTAAGTAACTTGATTCTTGTTATTGGTTATAATTTTCTCTCTCATTACTGAACATTTGAACTCTATATTATTATTGTCCTTATTACCTTTATTATGGATTGGTGAGAATGATCAATTGGGAATTTATTATTGTAAATAGAAAGATCACTTATAAGGTTGTTATTGATTGTAAAGTTTGAGCAATCTTGAAAACATTAGTTTTAATTCTTGATTGAAGAACCTCATTGTGCAATCTTGAAAAAGATGGTGGAAACCTAATTGGTTGCTTAGGTAAGTAGGCATAAAGATTGTATCAAACTGTTATAAATAGTTATCGCACCCTAATTTTGGATCGGTCGGATTGATTGGGATGAATCGAGCCTATCTCCTCGTCGTTTTGCCCTCACGGGCATCTCGGTTCGTCCCGGTGCAGTTCAGGATTCGAATTAGGGTTGCTAGTAGGGCTTTTTTGGTCATTTTAGGTACTTGTTCGAACGGGTATCCTTAAGGAACCGATTCGGGTATGTTACTTACCCGTACGGGTATGTAACTTACCCGAATCTCTCCTCAAAATATACCCGAACGGGTAAGTTTCCTCAGACAGTATAATTAGAAAATTAATTAAGAAAAAC
>CANYBF010475442.1:0-136901 GCA_948192965.1 Dalechampia spathulata
TATATATTCTATTATTTCATTTAACCCTCTTTTAAATCTTATACATAACTTATACACATATAATATGTATACACCTTCACATACGTATACATACATGTACAACAAATAATTCTTACTCAACACACAAGTAAATCCTTCCAAGCATACATACATACATACATGTATACTAGTATACAAACTACTAGGGTCTCTCATGCGGGTGTAACATGTACAACCCTTTGGTACGCCCGTACGACCTCCAGGAGCCCTAGCCCCCTAATCTGCCCTATCTCGTACGACCGTACAGCCTTCCGTACGCCCGTACCACTCTCCAAACTCCTCTCCTCACACTCAAACGCACTCCCTAGCCACCTGAAATACCTCCTACATAAACCAACCATGCATGCCATCATGCACACACATAGCACATATGCAAAAACACATCAAAACACGTCATCGCGACGCACATACAGTCACAGAATACCAAGCACATACGCAGGCAATCATACCAAACATGTATACATACCCGTATACATCCAATCACGCATACACAAAATACTAAAACTCCTAGGGGGTCAAACGCGGATGTAACAAAATTTGTCATGCATATACATAAAAAATTACCATCTATTCAAGGTAAACACAAATTATGTTACATCTAACATGACTCATATCATATGAAAACATAAAATTCATGCATAAATGACCCTTTTAATCCTATAAAATATGATCCAGAGTCAATAAACATGAATTACATGAAGAAATAACATCTTGCATGCATAAAACTAACAAATAATGTTTTAACATGTAAAATCTTATAACTAAATACATAAAATGCATGCAACAAGTTACAAAATAAAAGCAAAAAGAAAAATAAGGATAATGCATGATTTTCATATTAATGTTTATATTTGAAAATAAAAGTATGAAAGTTATACTTAAAGAATATTATAATAAAAGAAAAATATAAATTAAAAGTATAATTATCATCTTTCGATAATATTATACATCAATTAAGAAGAAATTAACTTTTTTGAATATAGAAACTAAATTTCTTTTCTTTAACGGTGAAATGAAAAATTCATTACCAATGAGTGAGAGGAAGTCGCGGATTTTGAAGACCGAAGCATTTCAACCCAAGAGTTGGCGGCCCATTTCATAATCAAATTGGGTTATCCCACAAAATATAACTTGGTCCGGGTTTATGCTGCCAATATAATAATTCCTATGGTATAAGATAATTGATATATTGATTAGTATATAAAAAATAATTAATGTATAATTATTGATAATTGATAAATTTATAATCTTGAACATGAAATTTTTGAAACTAATATATTATATTAAGAAAATGATAATTAATAAGCTATTAAAAATAAGGTATACAGGGGATGTTAGGGATGATGAATTGACACAACATTAATTGCATAGTCTATTCCATAAAATGAAGAGGGGAAGGGACCAGAAAGTTTGGCCTTATAAGGCATAGATGGAAAGAACTAGACGTGAAATTTGCCAAATTTTATTTGTCGCAGAATCCAGCCTGGCTGTCACTCGATCAGACATGTTATCTATCCTGGATCTTCTTGCTGCTCAAACACCCTGTTTTGTGTACCTTCCCGATAATCATCCACATATTTTAATGGTAATATTGTGTTTTTTTAATCCTTACATCAAATGGGGCAAGTCCATCTTGTTTCCTTGCTAAGGGGAGGGAGTGGTTTTATAGCAAAAGACAATGGAATTGCAATTGCACTTGAGCCAACGCTTGCAATCATTCATATTCAGTTCACTAAAATGGAGAGGAAGGATATGGGAATGAAGAAGAAAGTGGAAGCAACATTTTGATGGGTGGCACTACAAATAAAACAAGTGCCATGATTAAGCACACACACACCAAGAATAATGAACGCAAAGACACATAATAAATACATGATGTACATATTATTCCAAGCTCTTCAACACCAGATACTACTAGCTTATCCTTTCAAATGGATTCTTGTCGGATTACATATGGGAACTGCTCCTGAATGAGCCGAGTGCCTTTGCAGCTGATGCTCTCAGGATGTACTGGTGGTAGATTGCGGCAATTGCAGCTCCGATCAAAGGTCCAACCCAGAAAATCCACTGCAAAAGAAGACAAATTTTGTAAATCTCATATCCCAACTTGCTTCATTATAAGCTCGATTATGGTAGACGAGTAAAATAGCGAAGTGCTTACCTGGTCATCCCATGCCTTTTCCTCGTTGTACATCACAGCAGCTCCGAAACTCCTTGCCGGGTTGATCCCGGTTCCAGTGATGGGAATGGTGGCCAAGTGAACCATGAAAACAGCGAACCCAATTGGAAGTGGAGCCAAGACCTATAATCCCCGCAAAGAATTCGACACGATTAGTTAAAAAAAAAAAGCCATGCTCAGTAAGCTACTTAAAGCTAAATCATCAGAGAGGAGATAAGACTGAGTACATACAGGAACATGAGAGTCTCTAGCATTTCTCTTAGGATCAGTAGCGGAGAAAACGGTGTAGACAAGAACAAAAGTACCAATGATCTCAGCCCCCAAACCAGTTCCCTTGCTGTAACCAGCAGAAAGCTCGTTAGCTCCACCGCCATACCTGTTGTAATAAGCTTTTTGGAATGCTTTCACCAGTCCACATCCACATATGGCACCTAAACATTGAGCCGCCATGTACATTATAGCTCTCACCAAAGACACCTTTCTAGCCAAAAACAACCCAAAAGTCACAGCCGGGTTAATGTGTCCACCTGCACAATTTAAACCATTTTCCAGTATTTAGTATTTCAGGAGACAGAGTTACAAATACTTGCATTAAGAGACAAGCAATCAGCGGACACCTACCTGAAATACCGGCAGTGCAGTAAACAAGAATGAAAATCATGCCACCAAAGGCCCAGGCGATGCCAAGAATGCCAACACCACCACAAGCATCAGCATTCTTAGCAGGGTCAATCTGACTTTTGTAACCAATAACGGTCAACACAGTAATATAAAGAAACAAGAGCGTGGCGATGAACTCAGCAACGATGGCTCTGTAAAAAGACCATTTGGTAAGCTCCTCTACATCGATGAATGGGGCGGGAGGGGGGTCATGGTAGTCCTTGGCATGGAACTCGACACCGTGGCCTCCAACCTCAACATCCTTACCCATAGCTCCGAATATGTGTTGGCCTGGTAGGAGAAAAGAAGAAGAAGAAGAAGAGAGAAAGGGGTAGCAGACAAGAAGATGTGATGGTAATATCGTGGAGTGAAGAAGGGATGGGGGGTATTTATTAGAGGAAAAGAATGAGTGTCAAATTAAGCTAGCTTAGCTTAGCCGTCCCTTCTAGATTGACAAAAGGGTTTCTTGCGATTTCTGTGACCCCACAATTACTCCTAGTGATGTGGTTGCTTATCTGGCTTTTTCGTATTCGGCTCAAGCCTTTAAACTAAAGGATAGTTCGAGTAAGTTCTAACAGTTGTTCGATTCTTGCCAATTTCCTCACTGTCAGGCTTATCGTCTCGTGATCCGTTTTGCTTCTTTTGTTGTGCATATTCATTCCTGAAATCTGCAACCAAACCCTCAGCGGATTACGTGTGCACATTTTGACAAGAACCTCGTAGAACTTGTCACCTAACCTTCACTATACTCACTATTCTAAATCCAAAATGTCATTTCTTTCTCGAATACTACATCCCCTTTGAACGTTAGATTTCAAGCACCAACATATACGCAATAGAAACGACATCGTAGAGAGCATGGAGAGGTTAGAGGCAGGTGGGATAACACGTGTATCCAGCATGGTAAGTGGGTGGGTCCACCATTGTACATGTAGGACATGAGCCACCATGCCACGTTAATCGGGAGCCCACAGCCGCCACCAATCATTGCTGACATTTTCTTTTGATGGCAAAAAACCTCCATACCCTTTTAATGCATAAAACTGAAACAGAGTCGGACAAAGAAACAGGAATTGCTGTGTCTGTGGAGAACTAATTCCTGGACAGAATTGATCCACGTGTCAAGGTAAGACATAATCATGAGCGTGGCTGGTCGGTTGTCCATACTTGCTATTTTAATTTTCTCATGTGATTTTTAAACTTATTTCAAAAAAAATAATCTCATTTTTAATTACAATATCTTGTCTTCACATGCTTGTGCGTACGTGTAAACTACTTCCTAATTCATCACCCTGTACAATCATCTTATTCATGGAATGTCACGATTATTGATGCATTATTAATGGATCTCTCTGTATATAATTAATTATTTTTAGTTAAATATAAATCATGCAAATTTGAATTACACCCTGAAATAAAAAGATAATTCTTGATTAACTTTGTTTATGAATAATGAAATTATAGTGATTATGTAGTGTAAAAGGTGCGCATTCATGGGATGGGAGAGCTCCATTGTCATTACAAAGAAACATCACGACCGACATCTCTACGTTTTCCTCTCTTTCTTTCATAATATCTTCTTCTTTGGTTTAATTATTTGATTGATGATTTAACACTTCTTTTTTTCTGTTGTTGTTGTTGTTGTCAAGAATCAACACTAAAAATAAACAGTTTTGTCATTTTGAAACAGTAAAAAATGGCATTACCTGCAACCAAAATAGGGAGAGACAGACTAGTTTCATTCAAGATGCTATGGAAGCATGAGATATACCCAACAAACCCATTTAGTACTCGATAAACTTGCAAACTTCAACGTTGCTCGTAAGCAGGAACTTGATTGATGCACAATGTCCGAGTCACTCATATTTTATTTAATTAACTTAATTATATGTAAAGATATACATTAGCATATAATTCGAGTTAAATAACAGTGATACATATGAAATAGTTGGAAGCGTTAAAATTAAAAATTAGAACTTCTATTAATCATTTTTCAGTCTCCACTTTCTCTTGATGGAGGATTCCTGTTCTTAGCGGCCTTCAAAGGCATATAATTTGTTTAGATCGAAATACATCTAACCACCAGGAAAATGAAACTTCAAACATCTATCTAGTTTGAAGATCTAAACACATTCAGCAACACCAATAACAAGAACAAGAACAAAATTGAAGGTCTACTACTTGATTTGATCGACCTCAAAGTAACAGCCAGTACAAATCAAGTCCAGCCACAAAAACAGACCAGGGAATCAAGAAAGAAGCATTTAAATTTCTATGAGTCATCATCCCACTCTTCACTCTCCTCTTCTCTTATGGTCTCCAATACAGCACAGTTTGAAGTCTTGTTAAATGAAATGAAAAGGGTAGGTGCTACTTCATTCCACCAACTCGAATTTTTCAGCTCCTTTGCCATTGCTTCTTCTGTGATTGTAAGTTCTCAACTTTCTGCTTATACTACCGAAACCTTTGTTGCTGACAAGGGTTCTTGATTGAGATGAACTTCGAAGAGGCAAGCTATAGGGTGCAGGAGTTGCTTCAAGAAAGAAAGAGTGCTATCTAGGAATTCTGGCTATGGAGGTTTCTTGGATCTTGAATTTGGTGAGACTGCCATTTTATAAACATTCAATTATTGAACACGCGGAAGTGAGGGGAACAGTGAGTTTGGTGACCAGTGAAAAAGTTAAAATACATGTGGGAAATATGGCGGCGAAGACGTGTAAAGGAACTTGCCACTAACTTTCCTCACCATTGTGCGGAAACGTAGAGGTGGGTACTGAGTTAGATATTGTCATTAATGGAGGCATTCATGTGTGGCCTATAATATTATCATATCGTATCTTTCCCCTGGAATCATTGTGTGCATAAACTTGGAAACTTCCAAATTATGACATATAATGTATCGATAGTTTTGGGAGTTTGGCAAGAATGTAATCCGGAGATCGTGGAAAGGTATACTAGCTCATAACTGAAGTGTTTAAATCACTAGATGAATATGATGCCAGCACATTATGGGTGGAAACGATTGGGATCCTAGTGACTTAATCAATTAATTAGAGGTCCAAATTACAATTAGTGTCCCAAATAATTGGAAAATGGAATAGATTGATCTTACTGTGTAATTTTTGGAAATGAATTTAACTAATGAAGTACTCGTTTTGAGATTGATGATAAAAAAAAAATCACCTTATTATCTTTAGAATAACATTTATCGGATGAACAAATGATTCTTTCATTCAACAGATTTTCATCCTGCTCGATGAATGGGCTGAAGTTGGAAAGAGGGATCATAGTTCTGATAAATGATGAGAGCTTTTTACATTTAATTTGATGGAAGTACAGATAGGAGAGATATTTCTTATGTTTGGACAGCAAAATTGAAGATACATGACTCGATCGACCCGACAAAACAAGGTAGAAAATGACAGAAGTAGAAGCACTGAATATCTTTTCTTAAGAATCATCTTCCCACTCTTCAGTCTCCTCTTCTATAATTGTCTCCAAACCAGGGGAATTAGAAGTCTTACGCACGGAGATGAAAAGGCTCGGTGCCACTTCAATCCAACAACTCAAATATTTCATCTCCTTGGCCATTTCAAGCAACAGATTCCTTCCCTGCTAAGATGCGGGCAGCAGGTTCCAGGGAGAGAGAGAGAGATGATGGAGGAGATCTGATAATGGTTGAGATTAGGAGATACCCTTAAATAAGCCTTGATGATTGATTACGAGCAAGTGAGCGTAACAGTACCAGCAATTGTTTACCAATAGAAGTTCCATCACTCAAGAAAAAGTTAAATCGCATGTGGGAAATATGCAGCCTGTTGCGTATAGTACAAAAGAACATAACCTGTCACCAATAGAAAAATAATGAAAAAGTTTCAGCCAATCCAGTAGGCAAAGCTTACATACTTTGAACTAAAAGAAAAGTTTTCATAGGATTAGACTTTCCCACAAAAATAATATTACAACTTTAGACGTGGTAAGTAAATGGCCACACAGTTTCCTAACCAATAATTGGAACAGGAAGTGGCTTCCAGTTTCCAATATCATCTCTTGGCAAAAGGAAAGTTGATATTGCCTCTCTGCTTGGTTTATTATACATCCATATTTCCTAACTAGTGTGCTGACTGATATAAGCAGATTTGAGAGGCATTTTCCCTAAAGATGATAAAAACCTGCCTGCCACTGCTACACAAGTGTTCTATATTCTTTCTTTAAGGAAGATGGAGGACTTGGGCGACTGAGGAAGAACATATCATCGCACCCAGCCCACGTATCATTACAGATAGGGAATTTTGAGAGGAATCGCAGTTGCATTCTTCACCTAAGACGGCCGCTTGTTTTATGCTCTTCTTCTTCCTTAAGTGAACGGAAGTCACTGAAAACGATAGCTAACACTTACCTTTTCTAACTCACTTCAATTCTAGTTTTCCTTTACTGGTTCTGATTTACTTTAGTTCTAGTTTATCCACCTTCTTTTGCGATTTAAGTTCGTGTCCAGTGTTTCATGTTTCTTGTGTAGTTTCTCCTTTTCTTTCAGGTCACGAAATGCTGGTTCTCTTCACTTGTATGATAAAAGTTTTCCTCTTCACCGATGCTCATGGAAAACCATTGCTGTTGCTTGATTCCTGGACTAGATCACTTTGCCATGTGGAGCTTTTTTAGCCTTTAATATTTAGATAGTATAACTCATAATATGAAATCAGAACGTCTCCGGTCCGAATTCCGGATAAAAATTTAATCACCAAGCTCAAATGCATGAAAGTCCAAATATTGAACTAATCCATAACAGATGCACATTCCTCGGAGCTTCTGAGAAGCTCAGCCATACAAACCAAACCAATCCACTCGATTTGGGCCTCCAATGGACAAACGATCAATATATTTCAAACCGAACAGAGGTGTTTAGCATTTCCTAGCTAGCTACTTCAAGAAGCTCAAATCGAGCTTGAACTGGAAAAGATGGCTGCTTTAGAACCTACTGACACCGAGCAAGTGAAAATCTAACTTGGCATACTTCCTTGCAACTCTAAATCACATCTCAAACCTATAAAATCGAAAATATATGCAATTTCACCTATAAAACTGCAAGCAAAACTTCTAATCAAGTCGCAGAGTATTTTCAATCATTTTTCACTTGGACTACCGAGTTCGTTGATGCATTCTAACAGTCGGGCAAAGCAAGAATTTAACCAACATAGAACAATCTATTGCATAAGGCAAATGCATAATCAAAGGCAAAATGATGTCGAAGATTAATATCCAAAACTAAAGAGAAACATAATATTAATAATTAAACCTTACATCTCATTCATACAAAACCTCATAGGAAAAACTAAACCAAGTACTCAAAACTGGTAACATAGCAGTAGGAAAAAAAAGAAAGAAAGTAAACTAACAGTGAAGAAATAGAAATTCCCACTTCTCAAGTTCTTGAATTCAGTCAATTCAATCAAGAGGAATCTCAACATCACCATCAGTAATTTCCTGCTGAAGATCTTTAGGATCCTTACCATCAACAGTGCACCCAACAGAAACACAGGTACCCAAAATCTCTTTAACAGTTCCACTCAAATCCTTTGCCATGGATCTTGATCTCATTACTTTAGCAATCTCAATAACATCATCGAGTGATATATTTCCATTATGTTTAATGTTCTTCGTCTTCTTTCTATCACGCTCTGGCTCTTTCAATGCCTTGATCACAAGTGCAGCTGCTGATGGCACCACCGTTACTTTTGCCTGACGGTTTTGCACAGTCAGTTTAACAGTGACACGTAAACCCTTCCAGTCTTTAGCCGTCTCTTTAGCTATATCTTCACCGATTTTCTTTGGCGAAAGACCCAAAGGACCAATCTTTGGTGCCAAGGATGATGCTGCTCCGACTTCCCCGCCTGTCACTCGGACGAACACGTCCACCACCTGACTCGGATCGAACTTTGGCGGCATTGTTAGGGTTTAATGGTTACTGATTGACAGGGCTTTCGTTGAATCAAACGAATATGGAATGGCGCAGTGAGCGAAATATAAGTCAGGAAGTTAGGGTTTTTGAGATAGATAGGAAATGACGATTTCATCCTATACCTATTGGGCTTTAATCATATTTTGGGCTTCAGATTTAGTTTGGGTTTAAATGGTAATTTGGGCTCATAATTTTATTTTTTTTGGTTGGACTGGCATGTGGCACCCGCACGTTTGGTCCACAAATGCTGCCACGTCATGTATAGGAAAAAGAAAAAGGAAAAAACAAATTACCAAGGGAAAATGAGAGCTCAGATGACGTGTCAAGATCGGAACAATGAGAGATGTTGGAGGGGGCGTAGATGGAGCCACGGGTTAACGTGAGGTGGAGAACTCCACAGCGCATAATTACCAAAGCTCTTCTTCATTCTATTGGTCCACGTTTTAGTCCTTAATTGTTGTTTTAAAATTAATTAATGAATCGTCCAACGTGTCATTCTGAGGTAATTAAGTTAAGAATGATTGAAATGGCAGCACATGGTAAGAGAGATGAGGTTGATTGCATTACATGATTTCCTTAAAATAACTTTTCATGAAAGGACTTGTTATCTTGCGGAAAGGGGAAAGAAAGCTTATCCATTACGCCATTATAAAAATGGAAATGATGTTCATCAATGGGAGCCCAATCCCCTCTGGTCATCGCTTTACACTCCTCCCTTCTCTCTCCTCACAATAACTCATCGCTATTCCTCTCCTCTCCTGTCAAACGCAACTACCCAGAAACAGAAACCCATCTTCCTCCTTCTTTGATCACTCTCATGGCCTCCAGCAAACTGCTTTTGCATGCAAAAAGAGGTCCCGGCAGCTACATTTTTGTCAACCCAGAGACTGCTGAAACCGATCGAGTCATCTCCCGTGACAATCATTTTGAATTCGACGAGGCTGATGTTTGGAATGGTTATACTAATTCTAGTGGCGGTGGGATTTCTCAATCTGAGGTCAAAAGATTTCTACCAAGAAAAGCTGCTGCCAGAAACAAGGTCGCCACGACTAAAACTTCGGTCACATGTGCTTCCTCACTTCCGCTCAACATACCGGATTGGTCAAAAGTTTATAGGGCAGGGCATGGAAGTCGTCTTAATCTTGATGATCATGACGGTGATAATAATGATACCGATGAAAATGATGACGATAGGGTCCCTATACATGAATATTTGGCCAGAAGAAGAGGTGCTTCCTTTTCTGTTCACGAAGGAATTGGAAGGACGTTGAAAGGAAGGGACTTAAGGCAGGTGAGAAATGCTATCTGGAAGCAAGTTGGTTTTGAAGACTAGCTAGAGGGAAGAGAGAGATTAAAAGGATTTGTATTACGTTAGTATTACTGAGGGAGTGAGGATGACGATGATGCATTTTCTTGGACAGGCTTAGCTGCTATGGCTAATGTGATTTTGGTTTCTGGGTTGGCGTTTAATTCAATTAATTACTAATCCTGTCTTCTGGTTCTGCTTAATCATGTTTAGAAGGTAGAATCAGAGGATAACTTTTGCTTGTAACTCTTTTAGACACTCAAGTTTGTGTTCCTTGGGAAATTAGACATATATAAAGAAATAAGCATCACGAATCTCTGTTCTTTCTTCTTGTTCTTGTTTATATTTTTATCTATGTACTTATGTCTGACAAAACTGCTGCTTTTCCTCGGTTCTTTCGTGTTTTCTAAGATAATTTGTTGGAATCGGAGGAAAGAAACCGCATAGAGGGTAGACAATGGGAGAGGCAGGTGAGATATTGGACTCCATTGGAGGGTGTGGTGGCCAAGAAAATCAAATACAACCTACAACAATTCTTCAAGCATAATTTATTTTAATTTTTTTGGGGACATGATCCCTTTTTTTAATGTCTTGCCGCAGAAAATGATAACTTTGCTTTAAGGGCCGGCCATATATATATATATATATATATATATAAATAATCACTAGTATGTGAATGTCTTAATGACAGCATATATGAAAAGTCATTTTCATTTTGTATATCTTATGGTAATTGCTTTAAATTTCATCCTTGAAAATATATATATATTATATATATCATAAGGGGAGGGGTGAGTTTTGGAATCATCACATTAAAAATGAAAGGCAATGGGGAATTGTATTGGACAATAGAGTTGAGAGGAAGATGACAAAAAGGTATAATAATGAATATGAAAAAAGGAAATGAAACAAGTGGCGCAACCAGATTTCTATATTTGTTGTCAAACTATATAACATAATATAATGTAATGTTGCGTAAACCACATTATTACTATAATTATATATGCACTGTGTTGGGACCACTTTCACCTCTTTCTTTCTTTTATCCATTTCTCTATTTCTAATCTACAATCAACTCCATCACTTTCTCCTTCCACCCGCACCCTATTGAATTATTTTTAACCTTTGATGTATGGTCATTGATTTACTCCTATCAAAATATATATTAGACTTACGTGTCGTGAGGAATACATGCAGTGTATTCGTGCATGCCCTTCCTCTACACAAGGAAAGGCTCATTTACTATCACTTGGAAGCATTTTGTTGTTCCTGCAATTACAAGTATCTTGATTCATTGGATTATTCTATTTCCTCATTTGACACCGACCCGATAAGGTCCCCCTTTTTTTGTTTGTTTCCCCTTTCTTTTATGGTGCATGATCTTCTACCTAAACGTTTCTGCTTGTTGTTCCCTTGTCTGTCCGTAGAAATGAATCGTGGGTTGTTGAGTGTTACAACAATAATGGCTTGGAAAGGTTTGTATGTTCAAAGATGCATTGTTCGTTGATTTTGAAGCTTCTTACATTGCAGTAGTGGATGGAAGAGAATGATTAGATTTGTAAGATTTTCTTTTCCAGCTTGTTAATTAAGAGCAAGTGATTTTATAAATTATGATCTTTTAATGATATTATCATGGGTCGCCCGGACTTGCAGAGGCATCAGCATGGTCAGTATCAGCTCGCAAGTCATGAAGAAATTTTGTAACAGTCTGCAGGAATACTTGGTTGCTGCTGCTGCTGCTGCGAGGTCCGCTAGAGGATGCACCGCCTCTACATCTCTACAATCATAAACTGCAACCCTGTCACAATCACACAATATCTATAGCCAAATAATATGGTTACATGTCTTAATTGCTCGAGCCGTAATGTGCTTTTCTGGCGAGGAATAACCAAGTATAATATAATGAATGATAAGATTGAGACAGAAATGAGGAATACCCTCCGCCGCTTTGGTGGTCGGGTTCTTTCGTTCATCATCTCAATCAGCTCATCAAACCGTACAACCATGGAGGAACAAAAAAATAATTAGCAAACCGAAAACATATTATATAAGAACCTAACGAACCTCCATGCATAGCGTTAGGATCATATAACTATGGTTAATCATGGAAAATATAAACAACGGACCAGACATCAAATTACCTGTTTTACGATCTTTTCATATTTCCTACCGCATTGATAGAGTTTGATTTCATCCTCGCAGGCGCCGCCTTCATCTTGTGCTTGGTTGGACATTATAGTTCTCCCTTCTTTCCCTCCCTTTCTGTCGGACGGAAAAGGTAGACAAGCATAAGGTTAGGAGAGAGGATGACTTGGGTTTAAGAAATCTTAAACTTGGACGTTACTAACTGCATTATTCATGACAAGAAGCGAAAGACCGTTATCAATACCCTTCTCTCTTACGCATCTACAAACACAATCCTTGTGATCATATAAAAGAAAAACACTAAGGCAGATAGAACTCATAACAAGAGCACTTAAAACAGATGCCATATTTAATGCAGAAAGCTATTCTATTCATTAACGGTTTCTGAATACTGTCTTGCCTAAAAAGTGAATTCAAAAGCAAGAAAGAATGAACTACTTCCCATGTATATAGGAAGTATGCTTCAAAAACGTCTCCCACAATAACAACCTCATTGATAAAGCTATACAACTTCCACAATGAAATCTCATATACATCTCCTTTTCCCCTGAAGCTGGTTCAAACATGTGCACCCAGCTCCAATGGCATTCCACAGAAATTAACTATATACATCTCAGTGGTCATTATTCTGAAACTACATGGCCTTGCATCGCATTATCGCATACTGTACTGGACAATCACCCTCGCCGGACCCTGAAATTCCTGCTCTGCATCCATTTGAATGGGAATTGTGCTTGGACTTGCAAGGCTCACGCAAGATAAAGTATTCGCCTTTCTGCTCATTAAAATGCTCGATCTTGCACCATTTCTTTCTGAGAAATGAAAAGGAAATGCTAAGAAGAAATGCAAACTTTCCATTTATACAACTCCATAATAATAAGTTAAGCTACCAAGTGAATCTCCAAAAGAGAAAAAATATATTTGTTTGGTTTTGACAAAGCATTTGGTATTTCTTAAGTTCTTACTCTCGAACAGTAAAACTGATTGCAAACCAACAATTCAATATATTTTATGAACAAAATTGAAACTTCCCTAATGGAACTGTAATAAAATCTATCCATCTACAAGGTAGTTCTTATCATATGTCTGTGGAGCATAACAGAGAGAGAGTACCTACCCTGTGACTATAGATTCTATATACTCCAGGTTCATTGGGTGGCTAATGACCAGAAGTTCATAAGAAACGATGGTGTCATAACAAACCAACTGATAAAAGCCATGGCTGTGGCAGTTTCGTACTTGGTGCAGTGGCTTACAGCACATCTATTCAAGTCACTCCCAACAAGCACCGTGATTCCAGCAGATGCACAGGCCGCTGCAAATGTAAGGGTGGATATGATCTGCACAACAGGGCAAGGATTTCAAAAAGTTGGAGACATGACGAAAACCCAAACTTCACAAAGACCAAATGCATTGTCAAAACCAGAGAAAAAGTTATTAAGCGTGTAGCAAGAACTTCAACCCACTAGCGGCTCTAACAAGCCACAGCATATAGAAATTCAGAAAGCAGAGTTTTGGACATTCAGCAGAGGAACAAAAGTTTTGAAGATACACTTCCTCAATTGGAATGACATACTGATCGAACGTAAATGCTGGAATTCCAAAACAAAGATAACACCAAAGATATTAGATTAACTCAGTGGTTCGATACTGAGTTATCAAACTAACAAATCATGTGCAATCAGGAAAGAAAAGAGCAGGCAAGATTGGTTATGAACCGCGACCATATGTATAAAGTGAAAGCAATTTGAAACAAAATAACATATGATCAATCCAAATGCTCTAGGTGACAATTTAGAATCACACATTATTAACTGAATTCAGAGAAATCCCACAAAAGGTCTCCATCTCTTCGAACAAGAGATATTAACTTTCATAAATTCATGATCCCAATTGAACATCACGATCAAGATCAATGCCGTATTGAAGATTTTCTAGACTTGTGATGAAGCATTAAAGACATTAAAGAAATAAAATTATACCCCATCACCGACGGCAAAAAGGCGGACAATTACACGTTTTCTGAGGCTTCTCCTCACCAAAATAGCATACACGTCCACAATAGCCAACGATGAGCTCCAAAATATTTGTAAGCTAACAGCAACCACTAGATAACTGAGGAATGAAATAAGAACATAAAACAAATATTCAAATTCTAATGTAAAATCACTATTAAACAAAAGTAATCAGTAACTATCAGTAAGCGATCAAAATAAATATTAGTAAGCTAAGAGCATCTACGCGTTGACTGCAAAGGACGACATGAAACTACAAACTATTGAATATAAAGATTAAAACTTTAATGTTAAATTATGATATAAAAGAGTACCCATATGTGGAATTCAGCAAAAGATGGAACATGACTTACCAAAAGGCCGTAACGGAGCGAAACTCACTGGCACTGACCATGACACAGACAGAAACAATACCGAAAACCAATTGAGCAATACGAAGAGCGAGGCCACCGTAGGTCCCAGGCATACCTTGCACTTCTTTCATCCTCATTCTCGGCCCGTTTTGCAGCCCATCAGTTAACGGTGGCGCCTCCACTGGATGCACCGAAGGTCGGCTACCATTCATCATGTTAAATCATAGGCAGAATAAAACAACTACAGAGTTAGTGAATGGCTAGTCTTGAAACGAAAATTGTTACTTGGAAAAAAGGGAAGGCGAAAAATGGTGGAGATAGTTGGATCATGGAAAATCTAGAAATAATGATCGATCTATGAAAGCGTTGCACTAAAAAACACAGTGGTGGACTGACTTTGTCTCCTCCAGTAACTTTGGTGTGTTAGTTACTGATTCCTCGGCTCAAGTCAAGACTCAGTACTCAATAGTGTCTTCCCAAACCATACGTCTTTGAACATTGGCTTCTGATGGGCTAGTGGGCCTAAGAAGATTGTCCTTAAGCCCGATTATTCGGATCCATCTAAAAGACTTGTATATGTATATGGATCAAGTTTTCATCTTCTGTGATAAGCATTAACACCGACTATTAGCAATATTGATTCTCATTGAACAGAACTAATATAGAGTAATATCAGTATATGGGGGATGATCCAATCTCATTTAGCAATACCCAGAAGAAGGAGGGCCCAAAAAGAATCAAAGATTTTATCTTGTGATTAAGACACCTTACTGGGAAGGAGGTGGAGCCAAGGTGTCTGTTGATGTACAAATATGAAGCCCAGATAACAACTTTTCCCCGTGCTACGTTTCAAGTCTAACTTGTTGGACTGTGTTTATGAGTCTGATTCTTCAGACAGTGTGTACTTCAGAAGAGATTAAAATTTCTCCAAATACATTAAACTAGTATAGCTGTGCATCTGAGAATGATTAAAAAAGACACCTTTACGTTTAATTTAAAACAAGACAAATCACAGTATCATAAATTTCAGAACCAAAAGACTCATTTCACTTGTAATAATGTGATGCACACGAAAACTATGAGAGTTTTCTTATTTTTTGAAGATCATGTTCAACTTAAATTCATATTAATCATATTCATTTTGATGGGATTGGATATGAAATCGAGAAGCAAATCCATTAGATGGGTGATGTTGCAATGACATAACTGTGGGAGATAGCGTGCTGAAGCGTGTGTTGGGCGTCGCTTTGGATCTCTCAAACCTCATCTTGCTGTTTGTTTTGTCTGCATTTCACCACTGACGTAATTCTAAACCCTAAGCAAACCCTAATTATTAAACATTTCCTACTCTCCCCCTCCATCTTAACTGTCATACACTTCATTTTTCTTTAGAGCCGGGATTTCCTTTTCTTTATTTTTGTTTGCGGATTATACTATATATATATACACCTAGATAGAAACCATGCCTTATGGAGGGGAAATATGGTGCTGAAAACTAAGTTTTCTTTAAGACAAGGCTTTGGAAAAGGTTTTGTATTGTCTCCCCCTTCTCTTCCTCATCCTTCGTGCGTTTGACCAATATTGTGTTTTCTTGACTTGTTTTTCATGTTCTTACAATCTTAGAGTCTCTGTTTAATCTAATAACAATTACATGTAAAAAAAAGAACAACATATACGACTCATATATATAAGATCATAAAAATTTTGACAAATTTTACGTGAATAATAGATGAAAATTTATGGGCTGTATTCATTATATATATATATATATATTGTATAATAATACGATAGACAGACAATGGTATTCAGATTCACAAGATCCAACAAAAGCGGGCAATTGTAGATGGTTGGTATAATGAGTTGTCGGCGAGACTCTTCCAAATTGCCTATTCAAGTGGTCATTTTTTAGCTCTTAATTAATCACATCACCCCTTATTCATACACCTACTTCTATTGACTCCCTTTGATGATGCCTTTGCTTTAGCCCCCATTCATTATTACATAATCAACAATAATGCACGACAAGCTTCCCTTGGTTCTTCTTACATTTCCCGCTTAAATTGTTATTTCTTTACGTCATCGTAAATCAATTATTATTAAAAAATTATATATTTAAAATAATATTTTAAATAAATTATAATACATTAATTTTTGTTGGAAGGAAAATACATTAATGAAGTTAGAGAAAATGCAATAATCTTTGGTTGGGGTTGGGGGGAGGGGGGGGGAAGATGTTGTCAATAAAGGGTGACGGAAAAGAGGCGAGAGCGAAAGAAAACAGCCCGGACACCGAAACGCCACAACAGACGCCACGTCGTTGTTCTTGTTGCTTACGTTAGCCGCACGTGAATCTATTATTACCTTTTAGCTGTTTCTTGATTTTCTTTAATGTAATTTTTAATGCATCCAAATTGACCAAACCCCATGTGGGGCCCTCTCCCCTTACCTTAGCCTACTCTACATCTCTCACGTGCGGTAACTTTTTTGTTTATTTATTTATAATATCAAGATTAGGTTTAACGTGGGGGAAATGTTTTTCTTTTTGTTTTTTGTCTTCTTGCCTTAAATTTTCCCATGACACGAAGGAAACCCCTTCACCGTTTTGACTCTCTCTTTGACAAATATCATTTTAAAATCCCGGTATTCACATTACCCATCTCAACCATGAAACCCGTTTCAGATGGCGAGTCTTTGATTTGTTGGGTATCAGATCATGTGGCGGTACGTGATTAGCACAAGAAAATCATCATTATAGATGATAATTTAATATTAACAACCTGTTGTCGTGGGAAACTACCAGATGTTTGTTTGTTATTATTGACAAGGCCTTGAGTTTAAAGAGTGTTGTTAGTCAACTTAATCTTTTGTCTTATGGTATGGTAATCTTTGATTAGACCAATAACCACCTGCTTCTCCCTTTTTATTTTGGTCATGCACGAAACAGCATCAGCAGCAACGACAAACCTTTTTTTTTTTTCCTTTTGATTAAATCAATCATTTTCCCATCCTTTTCTACGCATCCATTTTCGTCTTCACAAGAAACTTCTGTTTGCTTGTTTTTCTTGCAAATGAAGACATTTCAGGAATGATTCCAAGTTTCCCAACCAGGTGTTTCATGATCAACCCAGCTTTGTTCTCATTTTCTTCCAAGTTGCATGCCCTTGTGGGAAAATAATGACAGGGAACAACATTGATGTATAGACTGAACCTTGCTTGTATATTGGTTGGCAAAGAGGGTCGATTATTCTATTCCTTCATGTAAATCGACATGCTGTACATGCATTATATGATGGATCTTACTTTATAAACCTTTGCTTACAAAGGAGCAGATCCAACAAAATTTTGTCATTGACTGCTAATAAAATCAGAAAGAACCTTAAGAAACAAGAACGATAAGAGGCTTGAATGCCATACTGAAAAGGGGGGGTTTTCATTTCAAACAGTTCCTTGGAAAATTAAAAAGAAACAAGAATTTGCTTGTAACTTTAGCTCTAGCGTCCTGAAAAAATATTTGGATTGAGGCAGCTCCTCCTCTCGCAAGTTGAAGAAGGGCGTAAAAGGTCAGCTGATCAGGCAGTTGTATGCTTTGAAACCAAAGTTTATTTTCTTCCTTTATAACCCTATGTTGTCGCTGCTTGAATCCATAATAATTGTCAATCTCCTAGCTGTTTTCATGAAGTCACTGCAAGAGATGAATCAAAAAAAAAAAAAGATGGTCAGGAGTTAAACCCTTCAATGGAAAGGCCCTTTTGTTGCAGGTTTTTAGATCAGAAGACGCACCTGAATGGCTCATCCCCGATGTGTTTGACACTACCGATGATATCACGATAAAGTACATTGTTTAGTGTCTCCGAATTTTCTATCCCAAACATATCGGCAAGTTTTCTGCACAATTCATCATAAGATCCAAGCACTGAAAGGTCCAGCGTTCGACCTACGTCTTCTGATTCCATGAAAACTTTGCAATGACCAGTCTCCAACGAAGGTTCAGTTTCTTGATGGTTATCTTTGCACCATTGGATGCGTTCGAAGGATGACCGCTCTAATAGACCTTGTCGATGAACAGCTGATCCAGAACCATCCGAGAAATTCGCCATCTTGTCTAAATTTCCTTCAGATGAACTATTTCCAGTATGAACGGGTGAAACCGTATCAGCAGAACAGCTAATAGAGATTTGCTGCTCAGTGAGTATCGGATGACCAAAAAGAACAAGCTGAGGTGTTTTTACACGATCAGGTTTCTTAGAATTCTGGGTAGAATGTCCCATGGTTAGCACACAAGAAACGCTCTCACTCATGCTAGGCTTTTGAACTAGAGGGCCATTCGAGGATCTAGTGTGTGTAGCAGATTGATCTAGGGGGAAAAAACCAGCCGGAAGTAGACCCGTCTGCAGTTTATTGAGGTGGAGATCTGATAAAGATGGACCACAATGAGCATGCCTGGCTCCCTGCATGCCAGCAGGAGTGCTCTCTGGTAAACAACCAAAAGGGTTGCTGCGCCCTAGGAGGTTGCCGGAAAATGTCGGAATTGGAAATTGGCTGTCGAGAGGAAAATCAGGGTGTTGTGGTAGTCTCAGCTTTTTCCTTGGAGGTGAAAATGGGGAAAGATGTATGGCGGGTATGTTCGATACCAGTTCCACTAACCACGGGCTAACACGCTTCACATTTTGAAGTAAATCAGGCTCATCCCAAGTAACCTACACATATGGAACAGGAAAATAAGAACGACTAGACAATAGATAAACTAAATGCTGATTTGACCCGTATTCATGCATAATCTTCATCAAACCAAACAGGACGTTAGTCTACTCTTCATTAAGGTCTAAAGATATGGGTGGGTTGAAAGCACATTATGCTGTTTCTGTTCTCTAAAATCTGAGAAAATAGCGTTGAATGGCATATAAAGTGGGGAACCTTATGCCATCAGTATAGTCGGGAAAAAAAATCATTAGCTAATGACTCCAGCTTCCACAACATAAGAGAACAGAACAATAAACCAGAAGCATTCGGATCAAGAAAGATGACAGCACCTGGAGGAGCCTCCAAGGAGAATCTGGCCAACGAAGAGGATCGGCAACTTGAACAGAGGAAATAGTTCCCATAAACCAACTGATCCGGGAAGAGTCTTCAGTTTCAAATGCCATTTTAAACCTCATACCGGGACACCACCGGATCTGCAATGCAGCTTTCACCAAAGATGCTTTGACACAGAATTCGGGAGTACTAGCTCGGGGATAGTAAACCACTTCAAAAGGCTGTCCGTTAGCAGCAAGTGTTACAGCTTCTATAACTGATTCGGCCTTCACTTTCCCTTTCCCCATCAGACCCCCGTTTGCACCACAACCATTGCCATTCCCGTTCCCATTTCTCGACTGCTTATTCTCATCTTCTCGGAAGAAAGCACTAAACCCTCCGTAAGGCATAACACAATTCCCACCGGCCGGATTCCAGGAGGATTCCGGAGCACCACCGATTCCCCTCTTAGCTCTACGAATTCCAACACAAAGATCTCCATTCTCTGCTCTTAAAAACACAATAGAGTCCCCTGCAACCAACTTCTTATGATTCACAAAAGTACTCCAACCAGTAGTTAAAAGATGCCTCCTTGGTGTTCCTCTATAAATATGTCTGAACTTCCATGTTTCTCCATGGACATCCTTAGCAAGAATGGTCTGCACAGGCGGATCAGCCGAGTAATCCAACCTTGGAAAAATAGTCTCCGCGCAGTACCTTGGTACAGAGAAACCTCCACCATTGTTTGCATCAGATTGGGTCAATGTCTTAGCAAAAGAAGCCGGCTTGCTTTCTTGTCCTTCTCCTCCATTTATGACACCTTCCTCTTCATCTTCAAAACTGTTTCCCTTATTACTAACTGGAGTTAACTTTATCTTGGCATAGACCTCATCAGTTTCAGGATTAGCCATGAATTTGATAGCTGAAACTCTGCATAAAATATGAGGCGGCATGCGAGGAAAGTTCCTGAAATCGACTGAACCAGAGGCATGCTCGGCATGACCTTGAGGAAAGTAAAAGACTTTGGAGTTCACAGGAGGCATCTGGACCATGCCACCAGCGCAGGCATGCCATAACTGAGAATCTAAACACTTCTCCGCCTCCTTCACTCTCTCTTTGGCTTCTATAAATGTAATCATTTCACTAAAAAAAAAGAAAAGAAAAAATGGTGTCCTCTGATCAGTATTTAACCATGTAAAATACAACAATTGAACAACTGCTCCCACAATTAATTGAAATGATTGATTGTTTTATTAAAAGCTGGAATTGTTGTTACCTTATATGTATGGTTAACACACAGAATCAGCTGAAATTGAGGAATCTTTACTTGCCACGTAGCGGAAAAATGAATCATTGATACAAACAAATTAGAATTCAAAGCCAGAAAAATTTGATCTTTTCAGTCTCTTCAACCATATTGATATCATACTCCATCGCTTTGACAGCAACGAAAGACCAAACAAACCTATAGTCGAAAACTAAAGACAGGCTTCTTGTTTTCTGAAACAGAATTGTCAAAATTGTAGACGGAAACAAAGAATTTCCAAAGAGAAACAGTTGAACCCACTAAAGAAAAACCATATCCGAACCTTAAAATGAAAGATAGAAGGAGTAAATTAAGAAAAGACGAGTCAGCTCCAAATTCTACTGTAGAAAGGAAAGGTTTAGCAGAGTTTCCTGAAACTATACAACGTAAGAGATGACATGGGAGAGAAAGGAACAAAATTGGCAGCAACCCAAGAGAGAAAAACAAAAAAGAAGCAAAGAAGACGGTGGTAATCAAGCAGTTAAAAAGATTCAAGCAAACTGATGGCGGAGAGAAGCAGATTTAAGGTAATAACAAAAATCAAAGGAAAAGGCCAAAGAAAAAAAAAAGCATGAGCAGAGAGAGATGGACAGACTTTTTCGGATGATAAAAAGAACTCCAAAATCCACACACAAACACTGAAACAACAAGAAAAAGGTTTTAACTTTAACATCACAACTACAAAAAATATATATAAATAAATATAAAATACCATATACACACAAACACACACACATATGTATAACAAGTGGTGGGCTGCAGAGTTTATCCATTTACTTTTACAAGATTACTCGTTTATCTTTTAAAACAGAGTGTTTTGTAACTAATAAATATTAATTATTTTTACAGAATAATATTTAATAAAAATTAATATATAAAAAAAAAAGAGAAAGAAAAGCATTTGAGCGGGTTACATGATTATCATAATCATTGACAACAATAATAAGATGAATATAATCCACTTTTTGATGAATAAAATGGCATTAAACAGGTGATGATGAAAATGCAAATTCAGTTTTTAATTTATTGTTAATTAAGGAATGGTATGGCTTGGAGGAAGGTGGTGGGTTCAAGTCAGCAGACACCTCTATTCAATGCAATCATATTAGCACATGAAGTGTTTCTCCCATTTACTTTCCTCTTCATTTTCAAACTCAAATTTCCCCATAATTTCCCTTTTCATATATATTTCTAAATTTAATTCATCTTAGAGATTATAAAATAAATTTACTTTTTTTTTTATTATTTGATGGAAACAAAATGGTAGAGAAAGAAAGACAAAAGGAGGGGGTGATTAGAATGGATGTTGAGTTGAGTTGGGTGCTTCAACCACAACTCTAATTAGTCTCATCCATATAAAGGAAGATTCCAAAATTCATTCCTTGGACCATCCTAATTCTCTTGCCCTTATAGTTCTTCATCTTCCCAACATTTCAGATTTGGGTTTTTAATTATATGATATGAAGATTACATTAGTTCATCTTTCACTTTCCATGGGAGAAAAAAATCACACATAATACCCACATTAAATTTGAGATGATTATGATATAAACTCAACTACATGTGACCAAGAAAAGCACAAAGAACCCAAAACATGCATTAATGCAAACTGAATTCTGGTTTAAAATTCAATCTACTGCCCGAAGTGGGTCATTGACATGATAAAGAGAATAAAAAAGAACAGAGGAGGGAAGGCATATAATGGACATTGTTGGGAAGGACAAGGAAAGAGACATATGAACAAGAAGATTAGCCACCAAGAAGAAGACCCCTACCCCATTGTCTAACAAATATTTGAGATGAGAGTGGTTAGTGAACAACAAAACATAACGTGACATTCGAGCCCACTGCATTTCCTCTTTGCAATCATTATCACAACTGACTACCCATTCCCTTCTCCTTTTTTTTTAAAAAAAACAACCTTTTCATCATTATAATTTATAACTTTTATTGGAATCTTGTTATTAATCCATTCTTTGTATATTGATCGATTTATTATATATATAATGATATTAATCAGATCTCCATCAATATATGTATATATGTATTTTGAATGGTTTGGGAGAGTAGGGCCTCTTGTCTCCTTCTTTACCATTGCTTAAGATGTAGACCAGACCTGAGCATCCATATATATATATATATATATATATGTGGGTTTTTTCTTTAGATACATAATAGGTGCTAATAAAGAAAGAAAAAAGCCATTCCCTACGCTCATCTAACCCACCAGCTTTTGTGGGTCACATATAACGACCGAACCCATATCTCTCTCTAATCTTAATTACTTTTCTTGATTTTTGTTGGCATGTTTTCTCCAACTTTGGTTGTGGGTACGTGTGTGTGTGTGTTGAAGGCTCATGTTGAGTGAGGTTAGGATGATGAAGCCAATACAAACACTCATACATTTATGATTGAGGATGACAAGATCTCCAACTATAATAATACTTGTCATATATAACAATAGTTCAAATGGATTTTATTATTTCTATGCATATATTCAATTTCTCAAAATTTTAAAATCTGATATTAATTATAATTAATATTATAAAATTACAAAAAAAATATTATTTATACTATAAAAACTTAGTTACATAATGTGCATCTTTTATTTTATATATCGACTGAAATCATATAAGAATTTATTTGTGGTTAAAACATAAAGATATAAATAGATTATTTTGATGATAAATTATATTTATTTTTATTTTTTCATAAATGTGTTAATGAAAAATAATTTATATGAGATCATGGAAAACGTGGGATAATAATAGTACGTCGTAGACCAGTAAAATAGGTAAAATTTCAGAGTAGGACAGTAGAAATTAATATAAAGATAAAAGAAAGCATGTCCTTGAATCCCTTTGCATGCAAATTCTTCCTGTGCCGGAACCTGATCTGCCTCGCTAAAATCAAGAAAGCTGTCTGTAATCTTTACCCTTTTTACCACTTTCTTGAACCTTGATTTTTCCATTTTCAAGCAGCAGATTGATTGATTGACAGACAGACCACTGTACCTAACGAACATACTGCAAGCATTTCCAGGTAATAACCCCATTCAATGATGTTATTTAATCCACCTTATATAATCTCTTCTTGGTTTGTTTACCTGACGGCCTAACTTCAATATAATGCAACGACATCATACGATGCTCCTTCCTCTGCTATTAATTATTTGATTCATGTTTTCATTCATATCAGTTCAGATGAGCTCTGGGAAGATGAAATCATGTCTCTAGCAGGCTTTTTTTACTTTTTGTACAGTGAATTCTTAATGGTCAACTCCATGAAAACATGAAAAGAAACTCTTGCAAGATTCTGACAGATGATAAAACTGAAGTGATTTGACTGTGAGCTCTAACTTGAAGTGTCCTGCAGGTCATTTGTCAATGTCTGAACAGTGAAAGCGGTTCCTTCTTAAAGTCATCATTTGGCTTGTTATCAGTTACTTCTTATCCGGTGGTACATTCAAAGCTTTTACTGTTCAGTTGGTACCAAGTCTGTATATTTATGCTTCAAGCTACCACTCTCTTGATGCTTGCTTTTCTGCTAATATTGATGCTTCATGCAATTTAGAACCATTTATTTATTAAAAACATTATGTTTAGTAATGAAAAATTAGTGTTATTTGATGGGTTTTTCTTTTCATTTTTGTATATGTTTTTTGGAGACCATAGCATATATTCATGAACAACAGTTAGAATCAGAAATGAACCTACTGAAGAACAGTTAGTGAAAAAAGGGGTACATGGTATAATTAATTGAGGTATAACGCATGGATGAGATGGGTGAAATTTGTCAATTACAGTTCATAAAGTGAGTGCCAAACAATTTGACTTACCATTCATGATATAAACCATGAACACAATCATTGCATGAAATTTCCATACCAAACCCAAAGCCAAGCTTGAGAAAGCGAGTCCCAAACCCATCTATTTTGTCTGAAGAAACCCATATTCATTATAGATAGTAATATTCTAACAGTGAAGTGTATTAATATATACTAATCACAATTGATTAAATTAAGCTATACAATATATATAGAGATCATTGTAGCATTTAATAAAACAAATAATTAGATAAAAACCGGCCCATGTTAATTAAACCAGAGGAGGTAGGCAGATGAAATTTTAAGAGCCACGTACTAAGATGACAACTCCAAGACAACGTTATAAAGGGCAGTACAGTGAATGTAACCATCCAGATGTTGACACCCTTCTCTTTATTTATATCATCTCCACGCCATTATCAAACCCTATTATCTCAAACTCATGTTATTATTCAATATAAATACTGCATTCTAGTTCAGTCAGACCCAAGGTTGTTGCCCTCGTTAAATCCAAATTTTACCTAATATCATGAATGTAAATTTATGAACGTAAATTAATTTCAATTTGATTTATTATGTAAGATCATACATTTTTTAATAATATAATAATATATATTAGGAATGATATATATGATGGGGTGGTAAGCCCTTGGGGAGAATATTGGATGGAATAGTGGATCAGGGTATCAATGAACGGAAACGAAATGATGAGATTACTGACCGAATCCAAAGAAAAAGGAGAAGATAAAGCCGAAACTATTGCATTGATGACTAATGGCTTGAGACTCGTTACCCATCCTTGAACTCGTACACATAATCATTCACTTTCTATTTGGACAATATCTCTTTGAACATTTTGTTTCTTTCTTGTCTACCAACATTACTTGCCAAATTCCTCTTTTACATCTTGTCTTGATGGTTTTATGATATAATTAACCTTCCTCATCTCATCATCCTGCCGGTCTACGTACTACTGTTGCATGCATGGCTCTCATGAGGTTAGGTTCCAAATCTGAAGCTTTCCATAGGGAAGGTCATACATGGTACGGATTCATTTCCCTTGTCTTGGGCTTTTTCCTTTTGTTTCTCCTTGTTTACCTTTGTTTCTCATCAGAATGTTGAATCTAACAAAGCTTGGTTTTTGTATTGTAAACTAGTGGATATGCTACTCCATCATCATCATGTACATGTCTCGCTATGTGATGTTACGATTTTCGTCTGATTAATTGCCAATTTGTAGCTGTTTCCATAAGAAACAATTTACTTTGGTTGGTTTCACGGGTTGAAATCAATTGTTTATCTGCAGGCTTTGCAGCACTGGGCTTCATAGCGATGTCACCATACAGATAGGAGAAATGTCCTTTAATCTCCACAAGGTGCATACATGTGGTTCTGCTTAATAACCAAATAGTTAGTATGTGATCATTTCTGTCTAATTTTAATTCCCTAATCCAACCAAATTTATGACAAATTGAAAAACCAAAACCTTGTAATTCTCTGATGAATTAATGCAGTTTCCTTTGCTTTCGAGAAGTGGGTTACTTGAGAAGCTTATCGAAGAACTTCCTGTTTTGGATGGCTCAACTCTTCTCTTGAAACTCGACGATATTCCTGGTGGAGCTAAAGTATTTGAGCTGATCAGTAAATTCTGTTATGGGGTGAAAATTGAGCTTACAGCTTTGAATATTGTTAGCATCAGATGTGCGGCAGAGTATCTCCGGATGACCGAAGATTATGGAGAAGGAAATCTCATTATGCAAAGCGAGTCATTCTTTAATGAAGTGTTGGGAAGCTGGGAAGAATCTCTAAAAGCTCTTGAAACATGTGAAGAAGTTATGGCTTATGCGGAGGAGCTTCATATAGTGTCAAGGTGCATTGATTCCTTAGCTATGAAAGCTTGTGCAGACCCAACATTATTCAATTTGCCTTCGTCAGGACAAGCTAATTCGCAGAGTGAAGCTACTGTTGTGGTTTGGAATGGAATATCGGTTTCGACCAAATCAGAACCTGCTGGCAATGATTGGTGGTTCGGAGATGTCTCATTCCTTAGCTTACCTCTATACAAACAATTTATTTTAGCTCTCGAATCGAAGGGAATGAAGCCTGAAACTATATCAGCATCTCTAATGCACTACGCAAAGAAATATCTCCCCTTGATTAATAAACAATCGAGCTTGAACAATACTAACCATGTCAATCACACAGGAATGACAATTTCCTATCCTTCTGAGACAGACCAAAGGATTCTCCTTGAAGAGATCGTCACTTTGCTCCCTTACAAGAAGGGAGTCACCTGCCCTAAGTTTCTGCTTAGGCTGCTTCGCACGGCTATGGTGTTACATGCTAGTGCATCATGCAGAGAAAATTTGGAGAAAAGGGTTGGTGCTCAGTTAGATCAGGCTGCTCTTGTTGATCTTCTCATACCGAATATGGGGTACTCAGTGGAGACCCTTTATGATATAGACTGCATCCAGAGAATTCTAGATCATTTCATGTCATTACAACAGGAAACAGCCTTTTCTCCTTGCATAGTTGAAGAGGGTCAGTATCTCGGCGGAAATGATGCGCTTACACCAGTAACAATGGTGGCCAGCCTGATAGATGAATTTCTTGCCGAGATAGCACCCGATGTTAATTTGAAGCTCTCAAAATTTGAGGTACTTGCTGCAACCATCCCTGATTATGCACGACCTGTCGCTGATGGAGTTTATCATGCTGTCGACGTCTACTTGAAGGTAACTAAACTTCATTCATGCATTAATTTTATTGTTATTCATCTCCAAAAAATTCCGGACATGAATTTTACGTAAGAAGTTTTCCGTTTCGCAATTCCAGGCACATGCTTGGCTTACAGATTTAGAAAGGGAACAACTTTGCAGGCTCATGAATTGCCAGAAGCTGTCATTAGAAGCTAGCACTCATGCAGCACAGAATGAGAGGTTACCTCTTCGAGTAATTGTTCAAGTCCTTTTCTTCGAACAACTTCGCCTTCGCACTTCTGTTTCAGGTTGGTTCTTCGTTTCCGAAAATCTCGACAACTCGCAAAATCATAATGGAAACCTTGGACTCCAGAAAAAGAATGATTCTGCACTAGACAATGCTGCAGGTGTTGACATAATGGACCGAGTTTCTGAGCTTGAAAGAGAGTGTTCAAGCATGAAAGAAGAGCTTCGAAAGCTTATGAAGACGAAAAAAAAATGGACAATCTTTTCAAAAGGGTTCAGTTTTAGGCAGAAGCTACCACCCTGCAATTCCAAAAAATCCTGCGACTTGAAGCAACCAATGACGACTATCCACAGGAAGCAGATTCAGGAGAATGGAGATGTGACACAATAAATGTTCCGATTCCCGATTTCCTGATCCACATTATGAACCGACCGATGTTCCTCTCTTTTTTGTTAATTCGTCTAAAATTTACTTCCTCGGATAGCCAAACAAACCATATTTCTGTATTTTAGGAGATAGGTTTCAGATCGTTCATTTCTAATCAGTTCAATTTGCTGGGACATAGCGCTTGGGAAAGGACTTAATATCAGAAATCATGATTGCCATGAATGAGTATTCTGTTACATGAAAGATGCACATAGAATTCCATATCCATTTGACCTCCAAGCAAGTATTCCATGACTTGTCAGAACTGGAATTCCTGACCGGCCTCCCTGTGGCATTTGAACTATAATGTTGGTTTTAGACAATGAAACAGAAGGCTTGTTAGGGAATTCAGGAGACCTTTCTGACAAAGTACGACAAACTAGTCTCGAGTATTATTTTATTTCAGTCTTGTGGGGGCAAGTGAGTGGATCACACATCCCTCTGCATTTTATAGCTTTACTAGGAACTTGCCCAGGTCCGGCTTACAGCCCACAACATATAAATGCTAAAAGAAGGTAATAAAGTATTTATTTTTTTATCTACATTTGTGCTATATTCAAATAATTTAGTAATTAAGAAACATGAGATGAACAAAGAAAAGAAATAGATTGATTAGGGTGTTGATTTACATGTGAAATAATACTAGCAAGGAAACAAGAGCAAAGATCAGTGGTAGTGGTGAAGTCATATCAGATGATTAGTGAAAAAGAATGTTGTGATGAGAGGAAACTAAGCCAACCTGGTTTTATGGTGAATGGCGAGGCCCATTACTTCTTTGCCATCCACTCACAGAAATGGGTACAAACTACAAGTCTCCTCGTGGGACACCATGTGGCCCATGCCATTATTCTGTATGCCGCTCCCTAACTTCCCCTATGGCCTCACGTTGCTTTTATATCTTCTTTCAATTAATCAAAGCTTAAACCTAGCTCAACTTAAAAAGGTTAAAGATAGTTTATAAGTGATTATATATTTAATATTGTCATTGTACAAGAATACATTTTAGATTTAAAATATAAATATGCATAAATTCATATTTACCTTATGTTAATTTCATCAATTAACAATTGAGATTTCAAAAATATAAAGCTTTTGATCATAAAATCTCCTATATTATGTCATGAAATTGTTCGCTCCAAAAATATAGACTGTTAGATGAGGTAATAACATTCCAATGTTCAACGTTACTGTTAATTCATCCATAATTAATATTATTATTTCATTATACAAGTAACTTGGAAATGGGTATGAATTGCATAACAATACTCTTTTGAATGAAATGGGTACAAAACATGGACAAAGAACTAAAAGGTTTTATGTAAGAAGCAAACAAACAAGTAACTATTAGATATAAATATGAAGTGGGCAATCAATGGAAAGACATGAATGCATGGTCGGTCAGGGGAAACATGGCAATCTATAGGTTTTGAAAAGTACGTGAAAGCGATGAAAGAGAGATGTAATTACAGACATGAAAACTTCTGGTCATGGGATTTTGTTTTTCTTTGTCTTTATGACATTTTCACATGCTATGATCACCGGGGGAACTTATTTTCAATCATCCTTCATGTTCCCTATCTTTCTTGCTTTTCCCACCCTTTTCATGCTTACCCATAAGGGTTCCTCTTCTGGTTTCCTTCATTATTCATGGAGAAACTGTATACCTATTTTTCACTTTTCTTCTTTACTACTAACTTAACGTTACAGAAATTTGTACAAAAGATAATATAGCCTGAGGATGAAAACTTATATTTATTTGTTAAGTTTTACAAATTCATAATATCATAATTGTCATAGTATATTAATAAAAAAAACAAAAAAAGGATAGTTTGTCCAAGTTCTAGGAGTGGAAAGAGAACAAGATGCTCATGCTAGGGCATGAACCGATGAAGAATAATTAAATCCATTAAACCATGTACATCGATACTCGCCACGTATTAAGGTATATTGTAAGAATTTATTCAATTTTTTGTCATGAAATTCTATTTCCCTTGTATGTCAAACAGTTTTTGATTGATGCATCCCATAAAACTCTATCTATGGACTGCTCTTTTCAAGTACTATAATTCCATCCACTGCCAGCAGGACTTGAATGTCTTTTGAAGTATCAAAAAAAGAAAAACACAAGTCTGAATGACTTGACAAGATGAACCTAGTTTCAATTTATCGTCATTTGAAAAGCTTTGCACGTTCTTCCTCAGTGTTATATCCTTTCATTTCAATGAATGAAAACCCTAAAAATTGACTTTTATCTGGTAGAGCCGTGTAACCGAAGGAAGTCTGTGTTCATGTGACGCGTGACGGTTTCAGAAATAGCCATCCAAGCCCTTCTCGGGACCGTCACTGCATGCATCCTTAGGATTTAATCGCTTACATGATCAGACAATAAACATACCGAAAATAGGAAGTCAAACCTAGCAAACTTGGTGGAGCTTGTAAGAACTTTTATATCCTTCAATTAGAAAGTAATTATTTTGCCTTTAAAACTTGACCTTAAACCACCATAAAGCCTATATCTATCTGTTTCATGCCCACTTACTACAAAATTCTGTCCGATCATTCTTCAACCACAAACATGTGTTGCTAAGTTGAAGCGGTCGACCAATGTACAGTGTGTTCCTTGCAAAAACTCCCTGTACTGTCTTTCTTTGGTGGGTCCAAAGTACACGTATAGTTGTCTCATTGAATAGACGGCAGTGGGTCTCTGTACCTCTATCTGTAACAGGAAGAAGGCGCCCCATTTCCGGCTTTCTCTTTGTTTAACATTGCCATGAACACCGCCTGACCCTACACCTTCCGTTAATTGTCGTTGGTTAAGTCAGGTCCATCTATTTGTCCTTGGTCCACACAAAAAGAAAAGATAAGCAAAAACTTAGCAGCAAACAACTAGTTTGATTTGATACATATAGGCTCAACCCATGTTTCTCTTCAATACCCTGGTCCCCTCCTTCCTTCATCATGCATCCCTTATTCTTCAGGCTGATTTATCGATTTTTCTGGGTAAATATTCACGTAGATCATATCCAGTAAGTCAAATCAACAAAAATTTGATTAGTCTTGGTTTCGTGTTACTTTGATTTCGTGGTCACGCTTCTTGTCTCAGTCTAATCTAACAGTAGCAATATTTAACAGCTCTTTTCTTCCTCATAAACTTGTTCAGCTACTGTCCAGAGAAATTCTCGCATGAATTGAGTGTATCGTATACTGAAGGCAGAAAATGAATATTAAGGACAGAAGAAAAGAGAAAGGGAAGTGAAGGGCAGTTAACATATATATAAATATTGATTAGTGAACATGTAAATAGGAAAATGATGATAAGCGTCTAGGTACTTACAACTTAAATAAGAAAAATCCATATGTTTAAACTAAATGGGAATATTGAGGAGCTTAGCATACTGAGGTTAATTGCAATAATTTACACACCAAAAGGAGGCAAAAAGGGAGAGAGAAGAAGAAAACGAATATCCCCACAAATAGAAAATTACAAGATCATCCAAAATTAGCTACTTCCACTTCCAAAAATCCATCTACTTCCTTCTTCAGTTGGCAATGATGTTGTCTCACTATCACCTTGAGATATCATAGTTGTCAGAGTAGTCAAGCTGATCGAGTTTCCAGCTCAACATCGGCGCAACACTTTCATGGCATGGAACATATTCCTGTAGACCACAAACTTTCAGTACCAACATTGAGAAACAGAGTAGCCATGAATTTCTCCACAGTTGAACATGAAAAGCATAAGCCTAGATAAGTAAGTCTTAGGTTCAAAAGATGAGGACTTGGTTTACCTCCAATTTCATCACCAACTCCTTAGCAGTTGGCGCAGATGCAATGATGTTGCGAGCAGTGGGGTCAATGAATCCTTCTTCCACAGCTTTGTCAATGAATGAAAGCAAAGAGTTGTAGTATCCATCAACATTCAGCAATCCCACCTTCCAAACGTGGACATGTCAATCATCATGAATCAGTCCTTGAACATTTAAATAGTTTAAATGCCTCCTTCACAGGGCATTAATAAATCAAGCAATGAGAATTTACCGGTTTGTCATGGATACCAAGTTGTGCCCAAGTTATCACTTCAAGCAACTCTTCCAGAGTCCCATAACCACCTGGAATGAACCCCACAAGTTTTATTTTTATTTTTATGCAAATAAGGCAATACCCAGTAGGTACAAGTAGCTTTTCGAATAGAATAATTTGTACCATTGACTTGTAGCATAAATAAAGAAAAAGAGTCCAAAAACAAAATGTACACAATCGCTTGCTCAACCAGCCATCAGCTTAGAGTCCGTAGGTTTATCGTTTATAATCAGATTCCACTCAAGATTGCTAAACATGATCTTTAATACAAACCTCATCTTATCATGCTACAGATAAGACGTCTTTCTTCCTTTTTGGTTTTCACTTTGATTGCGAGGATTCCACGACAAAGCGAGGACTTCACATGAACAGTAAATTGACCATTTTGTCCAATTATGCTACTTTGTATGATTCCCCTAGCTTTTCAAACTCCATGATGATAAGGGGCTTGTGAAAGGTATGGACATCATTACCTGTTAGGTGCAGGTACACTGTTGGCAAAAAAATATTTTTGCTAAAAGTGTGTTTCTATGTCTCTTGCCCTCTATGTGCTAATGGTACATTAAAAGTTAAAAGAAAAACAACTACGTTTACAGGAAATACAGCGGTATAATAACCCCACAGAAATTTACAGTTCCTTAGTTGCCTGCTTTTCAGTGTAAGATGTTGATGGGTCATGTATTAGGGTCTCTTGTTTCAATGTAATTTGTTAAGATTTCCTTTATCTGAATTGTAACTTTGGTATGTGGAGGGGAGAATTTTTTGCAGGGTTTATACTAACCTGGCAAGGCAATAAAAGCATCTGAATGCTTAGCCATCTCTGCCTTCCTTTGATGCATATCTGCCACTGCCTTCACTTCCCCCACTGTTTCACCAGTTAACTAAGAAGAAAAGGAAACATATAAGAATTAAAAGGATTGAGAATAGAGTGAGAAGTCTGGATGGATTTGCAGTGCAGTGAAGCAATGATGAGTGTTTTTTTCATGGTTGCAGCGGGCATACCTCTCGAGGCATGAGAGTCTTGGGAATCACTCTACAGAGAGACAATAACATGACAAAAAAAATTAAATAAATAAGCTGCAATGCATAAATTAGAACAAGAATAAGAACAATCACAGACACTAACTTGATGATGTTTTTCTATGACATGTAGGAAACGGACTCGAGTTGGAAAAAGAAAAATGAAAAGAAAAGAGGCTTGTATTATTTACCCAATAACGTGGCGACCACCATCATGAACAGCTTGAGAAACTAAACCCATCAAACCTATGCTACCTCCTCCATAGACCAAATCAATGTTTCTTGAAACCTGCATCCAATTGCCCATAATCATGTCAGCTAGTGGATATCAAAACGACCCTATTTATTATCAGGTAAAGAATGGGGGCGCTCTTGATGCTATCACGCGCTTAAAATTCTATTCAAAAATGACTTCTTTTATAACCATTACAAAATTTCTCTCATTTGATCAAAAAGGTCTCGCCTTTCCGCATTAAAAGCCAAAGGCAGACCAACCCATGAAAGAAAATTGACATGAACAAAGCAAAAGGTTGGCCAATGCTTGCATAAAAGAAAACATTCAGCTTTTGAACCAATTTTCATTTTTAAAAATCCAGCTATTGCTAGTTTGGTAAATGCAGGGCGAACCCAACCGAAAAATGGAAAAGAAGAAAGCTTCAAGGCAGATAACAATAACAAAAAAAAACCAACTTGTTAAAGAAAATGGTATACCAATTCTTTGCCAAGTTCAATGGCAGCAGCTTGGTAACTACTTTTCTTGCCTTGACTACTTCCACAAAACACACAAATTCTCTTAAACTTAGATGTTTGTCTCATCTCGGCACCCTCAACCTCCATTTTTTCTTTTTCACTAAACTAATAATATTCTTCACTAAAAACAAAAAAAAGGGGCTTTTCTATTGCTTCCAAGATAAAAGAATCTCCAACTTTGTGCTGTCTCTACACTTGAGTCAAAAGCAAAGCAAAAGAAACCCAAGAAGAGACGCAGGGAGATAAATGAAAAACCAAACAAGAAAATCAGAGTTGGATTGTTTTGGCTGCTTGGCTCTACCACTAGAGCTGCTCTTCTGTGCTACTAGGTTTATTTTGGGCTCTCTCTTCATGCGTATATATAAACCTCATGGCACGTGACTACCCTCATGGCACGCTTCCTCTCGCACACTTACACCCATATCCTCCCACACGCGTGGACCACATGTTTTATCCAACAAATGTTTAACAAAAAATAAAAGGCAATTAAGGGCCTTATTGTATGAAAAGTTGTATATATAATTGATTTGTAAAATGGACAAAAACATATGAGAAGGGATATTATAATAAGATATGAAGTGGGGAAGCAGTGTGGCTTATCACATTATAGCCTAAAACCACTCTCACTCTTCCTAGACAAACTTGCTGCATTCATAGGAAACATTTCAATTTTTATTACACATCTTCCCAACCCCTCTTTACCATGTTGTTTGCTCTTTGACGATATCGAAAAGTAATTACCATTTGACAACCCCAATTTAATCCTCTTCAAGCATGCTGCCATTCATTGCATTTTTACCTCTTCTCCACCAATCATATCTCATATCTCTTCTCCACCATCTTTTGTATTGACCCACTTCCTAATTTCCCATGTAATTATTCGTATTGCTTAATGAAGTCATATTGGCATGCAAAGGAATGCTATCCAATGGTCAGAGAAATCTTTGTATAGATTTAATATAGTAATATATATATATATATATATATATATATATATATATATGTTTAGTTATTAAAATGTAAATTACATAAATTTATAATTATATATAATAAACTGCAGTACATCTAACTTTATAGCTTCCCTAATTGCCAAAATCGGCCTTTCTGGAGTGGCTAGTCTTTCCTACAGTGAGTGTGTGTGTGTGTGGATATATATAAAGAATGCTTTTACCCTTAATGTTGTGTCTAGTCCCTCCCACTCCCTAAGTATTGGGATTATTATAAACTCACAATTACAGTAGTTAAGAGTGGGATTAGGCTTGGAATTAAGAAATGGTATTCCTCGGAGTTGAAAAACTAAAATTTAAAAAAAAAAAAAACAACAAGAACAACATCAATGGTGTAGGTGTTGCATGCGCATAATTTGTTTTGACCCATGTGCTAGTTTTCATGTGTTTTGCTTCTTCATGTCGCCTCTTTTTATTCTATTCCTCTAATTATTAGTTCATACCCTAACACTTCATCTCCATGACCATTCTTCTCTAATAATCGTAACCCACAAGTTACATAACACTATTCTTTCTCCTTTTCTTTGTCCTACTTTTGTTACAACCCATTTACTTGAAAATATCCTTTCCATTCCTATCATTATGAGATTTTTAATATTTAGAAATAATCCAAACCCTTAGAAAAGTTATATATATATATATTTTAAACCCATCAAGATAACATAAATATGTTTTTGTTAATCACATCATTTCAACATTATTAGTTGCATATAAATAATTACATTGCTCTATCATTTATGTTTCTATTATTTCATCGATATTAAAATATCATTTATCATGATATTTCTTCGATATATACCACGAAAATGAAAATTATCATTTTTAACAATCTTTTGTTTGATCAGTTTGTAAATAAAATTATTAAATAGATTTCATATATATATATATATATAAGATCATAGCAAAATTGATCATGAGAATCCATGTACCGTGGACTTAGCTTGGTATCTTCGATAAAGAATCATATGTAGGACATTACTACGTACCATGACAAAATAACTAACCATGTAAACATGAAATCTATCATTCACGAAGAATAAACTAATATACATGCTTAAAACCCAATCAATAAATAACATCACAATATAACAACAATCATTATATACTAAAGACGTAAACAATATCATAAAATAGCGTAAACATTATATAATAAGAAAGATATAATAGTTAGGAATTTAAATAATATATATTTTTTTAAAAAAATATGTAATGCATTTTAGAATCTAAAAAAAATATTTATGTAAATTTATAAAGTATAATTTTGTAATATTTAAGAAATTTAATGAGAAAAATATAAATAAATAAATAAATTTTGATTTTGATTCCTTGTAGGATCAAAATCTTGTATGAGAAGTAGGAATTTTTTTTACCATATTTTCTACAAGGAATCGGAATTGGTTCTAAAAAGCCTCAATCATAATCAAGCCTGCAACTTAAATCATATTCGTACAGCTTATATTCAGCCACTCAGAGGATCATTTTTCTAAGCAGCATTAAGTTTTATTTATCTATTCAACGAGCCATATCTACCCATGATTTCATGCATATCTACATTTATTTTGCACAACCATCAATCCCCCCTAATGCCATTTTTTTTATTTGCTAACACCACCTCGTATATTCACTTCAAGCTTCGTTTTTATTATCCTGTTCTACCCATACGAAAATGTTAATAGGAATGTTTTTATTCCATCAATCATTATATTTTATAGCTTAATAAAATTTGATTTGACCTTAATACCATTCAAATGTATCGATTAAATTGTAATATCGAAATAAACCTTTATAGATTAAAAACATTGTTAAATTCAAATATTCATGAAAACTTGTACTGTTTAGCACAAATTTTATATGAAACAACACTGACAGATTATAATTATAACTAATGAGAAGAGTAATAGACAAGGTGTGCATGAAGATCAGGTACGAATATATATTTTATGAAATGTTTTCTGAAGGTGGTCATATAATGCGGGTTATTTTAGGAGGAGAAGCAGCTGATGGGCAGAGAGCGACCGCAAGCTATTAATTAAAACACTCGTCACCTTCATTCCCAATGCAAGATTTTTCATATAATTCTGTCGCCTAGTCCCATGATTTACTACTGTATACCCACTTCAAAGAATAGAATATGCTGTTAGAATTATACTTATGCGGTTCTTCTGTATATACAGTTTCATACGAATTTTAGTTTCGTTCATGTATTTGTTTCGAATGCATCGATTTAACTATCGAAACTATGCTATGCACTTGTTAGATTAATGGGTTGGTTTCGAAGGCAGTTTGCTTAGAACTAGATTCAAACATTGGGGGCGGTCACGTTTTGTCTCCTCAAGTTTGTTATTGGGTTTACAATTAACTAACCTTTTCTAATTCTTTCTCACTTCTGTTTTTGTTCTTGTTTTTCATGTTTGTCTGAAAATAATGCTTGTCAATCTCACTGCTGTTACTCAGGTGTTCAGATTTCGGTAAAAAGTTAAGCAGAAGAGTCATTATTAGTTTTAGTCCGGTCGGGCTCTAGTCTTCTTATTGCCGGAATTGTCAGCTTTAAGTACTTGCTTTTAACTCCATGATTTTGGGTATGTTATAAATGTATAGTGAAAGTTAGAAATTATAAATAACATGCATGGATAATATTCATTTTTGATCATTTATATAACACATAAAGTTAATTGAATATAAATGGTATTTAAATTTAATATTTAATATGTTCATTTTTGAATTGTCATTTGAGGTTGAAAATGACTTTATGTAGTAGACATTGATTTGATTCAAACGAAACAGTAGAAAAAGCCTAATTTTAAGGGGTTTGACTAATGGCGAAAGTGAGATTTGTTTGCCTTTATAATTTGCGCTGTCCCCTTAGATTTTGGGGCATGAAATGGCTTTTGTTATCATGATTATTTAATGGGCTAATCCCCAGGAAACCAACAAGTACCACATCCATAAAATCTCATGTCCCACTTTGATAGATAAAGAAGAAAAGTATGCTGTTGGTGGTTAAACGTATGATATTAAATGCTATGCTTTTGAATGGGTTGAAAACAATTCAAGAGCAAAGAACAGAAAAGAAAGATCATCTTCTACCCATCTAAAGACATGATGATCAGTCAACATTCAACCGGCATATATGCATGTAATAGTAATCAAGCTCTAGTTTCTCCATCATTACACTTCTACTGTCTTGAATTCAAATTTTATTATTACTATTACTTCATTGTAAAAAGAAAAGAAAGAGAGAAAGAGAGAAAAGTCTTCATGGTTGCAAGTCTAAAGTTTCCTTTCCAAGTTCCAAAACCAGATTAAGTTATTGATTTTATCGTTAATGGATTATATATACAAAGTTATGTTGTTTTAGTTTGAATAATATTATATAAAATTCAAAGTTACCTTTTTTTTTTTGACACCATGCATGCATCTGTTTTTTTCCATGAACGTGAAAAAAGCAGTCTGTGCACTGCACGATCCTCCTTCTTTATGACTAATAAGGATGCCGACAATGCCACAACCATGGCGGTGGACACGCTTTCCCTTTGAATTATTACGTCTTAACATGGCAAGGATTTAATGCCCATTTATAAACGACTGTGGTATCCATCGCAAAATTCACGCAATTAGGCTTTGCTCCGTTGTTCCATGACAGAGTTCCGCTACGATATGATGATTTTAATTAATTATATATACATCTAAGTTCGTTACTACACCAACAACAGTTTCCCTGTCTACAAGTTCGTTTTCAGTAGACTCTTACTAGTTAATAAGCTGGTTTTATACGTAATGTTTAAGTTCACGAATAAGGAAAATTACTGATAATAATCATCATAATTTCTTGTATATACACTATATATATATGTATAATTATTGAGCTATAAATATATATTACAACAATATGATGTAAGACTCGTATTCAAGTCATAATTCCACATTTGCTATTAATTAGAATCCATATTTATTGACAACTGAATTTTCTTTTGCCGCCCAAGTCAAAGTTAACATGCAAAATCAACATTGGATCAAGTGTCAGCACCTGAAAAATTCAACAATGTGGACCTCCCTTGTTTCTTCATGCTTCGATATATATATATATATATATATTAAACTTACTATAATCCAATCCAACTGGTTATGTTTTTACAAAATTTAAACAATATTCATGTGGGGAGTCTTAATTATGTGTGTGTGTGTGTATATGTTTATATGATGATTAGATAGATATATTGAATTAGCAAAAGGGACAATTAATTGTAATTACTTGGCGGAAAACGTAAACAACAAAGATTCCAAGTGGTCCACATGTACGGCAAACATGTTTCTTGACCGTTAATTCAGTTAGTTTAAGTCTAACTCTCCACTTTGTTTAATTACTTGGAGAATAAATTATGACAACACCGACTAATTAAGCTTAATCTCATATACAACAAATATATAACATGTGCTATGAATTATTTTAAATTTTTTAAAATTAATTTATCATTTTTTTACTATTATTTATAATTGGTTTTAAATTAAATTTTTTTTGAATCGATTCATGTTACTTTTTTGATTTTTTTTTTATTCTGGTTTGCAAAAAGTAATATGTATGTATGTATCTATATGTGTGTGTGTGTGTGTGTGTGTGTATTGCCATTGGATTCCAATCTGCGCCACTTTTCCTTATGCGTTATAAAAGCAAGGAATCTATTCAACCCAATTAACACTCAAAGGCGGTGGTCTGAGCTTCACGGTGGTTTTGTCAAATCCTCCGACGTATAGTTTACTAATTAATGAGAATTATATATATATATATATATATATATATATAGATTGTCAATTAGTTAATCATACAATCATACCAAATGATTTTCCTATGATAAATTAATTAATTATCCATGTATGAACAATAAAAACCTTTTTCTCTATTCAATTTCTTGAAAACTCGAACTTTAAATATAATTTTATTTCATCCAACATGCTATGGAGAAGTTCGTGGTGATCATGGTTCACATGGTGGAATGAAATTATGAATGGGGATTAAGGGAAACTTATGTATGTACAGATCTTTGGGGTTGTGGTGAGGATTTGAATTAGTTTACTTCAACGACAAGCAAGCAATATAGAAAATGGTGTGTATAATGAAGACTCATTTGTCTCTTAGTTGCACGGTCTAATCATCAAAGACTATCCCGTTTTCCAAAAACTACGGCTACGCATTATGGTCCCTCCATGCATGCATGCTCCATAGCACCCCCTTTATTTTCAATTTTTAAACATGTAAAAATCCGCATAAGAACATAGCATGAACATAAAAGAAAAAGGCGAAAAGGGGCATTTCCATGGCTTGCTGAGGACTTTATGTACATGAAGAAAGATCTCAAGGTGTTCAGCTAAAAGATGCTGTTAATGAAGTTCACTGAAGTGATTTTGTAGGCTTTTTTACCATCTAATAAAGTGCAAGTTAGTTGCATAACAATAGTAATAATTATTCATCTTGTTATTTCTTTCTTTCTTTCTTCAACTTGGCTGGTCAATGACACCAATTATAGGATTCAACCTTGCCTTTTGTTTCAAAAACAAAATCTCCATATTCCCCTTATCCAAAGCTACTTGATGGCTTCCCCACTCTCATCTTCTCAAACACAACCCAACCCCATTGGTTGAGTTCTTTATGGGTTCATTCTTTTGACCAATGATGTTCAGTTGAGAATTTTGTTGGTTAATTTTCTCAGTTCAAAGTAACATCCATGAGTGCCTTACTTTATAGTGCTTGTTTTTTCAGAAAATATGAAAAGTTTACCTTCTTTTTCTGTACAAATATTATCAACTTTTCAACTTTTGATATTATTTATAAGATCTCGGATACTATTAATTCTTCTAAAATTAATTGATATTAAAAAAATATGTATAAATATTATGATAGTCAATTATAACTTAACTCCCTTACCTCTATCAAAATGATAAATTTAATGAAGAGTTAGGTTATTTTGTTTATAAAAATTAGGAGCATACTCGGACATATCATTAAATAAGTGGTAGGGCCACAGGTCAAAGTTGGCGGATCTTTGCTGACCAAGGCATATGGTTCAAACTTCAAAGTGTGGCATGGTAATGGTAAGTGTGTTGATGCTGAGTCCACCGTAATCGCTAATTATTAAGTTATAATTCTTTTTCAGAAAAGGACCAGATATAGGAAAATGGCAGGGGAATATGGCGGTCTCTGAGTGGCTTCATCATACCAATTTCCACTTTGTTTGATATTGGTTCCACTTTTTGATGCATTTTTACTGTTACATCTTCATCAATTTTTCCAAACCTCCCTCTTTAATTATGTACTTCCTCCTCCTCCTCCTCCTCTATCTTACCCCATAACCCAAAAGAACTGGAAAGAAGACAAATAATTGCATACAAGACTCACAATAATCATTCAATCAATATTCATTCACAAACTAATTTGATTCAAACAAAATGTTAGTTGTATAAGTTCACCTCTCATAGGTCGAGATTAAGGGTTTCAATTTAGTTTTTATCATAAATATGGAGGAGAATGATTTAGCAATGCGAAAGGTGATGGATAGAGAAGAAATAAGAGATCGTGTCTAACCCATGTTTTAGAACTCTCATTCTCATGGGATATTGTTGGAGTTTGGGGCACCTCTACCCCTTGCAAATGAAGATGGCATATCATAATAATAATACTCTTTTCCATTTGCCATAAAATTGGAGTACAGAATGCAAAAAGAAAGGCAAAACAATAAAGAGTGGTTAGACCAATTGTCATCATAAGACTCACTAAAGACAAAGAAAGTGTCCTTCAGCATTCTATGTTATCACCATTTTTAAGCTTAAAACTCTTTGTCTAATGCCAAAATAAATAAAAGCATAGCTTTTCTTGAGAGGCTCAATATAATATTAACTTGTCTTCGGCTTTAAGTAAAAGTTTATGAGAGTTGATCAAATGCTCATTCCGAATCATTGAGCCTGCACCACCTTTTCATTTCTTTTTTGTTTTTATTTTACTGCTTACTTTCTTAAAGCCTGAAAACCCCATTATCGGATCACCTTTGAACTACTAGAAACTGCATTAAAATATGCCCTCATGTTGTTTTACTTCATCTTTCAGAAAGGACAAGCTACATCATGCTTCTAGTTAAATTGACCTGGACTTGAGTCAGTAAGCCCACAGATGAAAATTTGCCCAACTGGAAAATTTTCAGTAATGGACCGACTTAATATTGTCATGGCCTTGGCATAGGGCCGCGTTGCTATTGTCTACAATCAACGTAACCAAATCTAATGATCTCCATCATTGTATTAGTTCAGGTGTCATTAATTCAGGGTTGCAGATACTGGGGAAGGTTGGGTTGGCATGGATACTCGGTCAGGGTGATCCAACATGCTGCATTCTCTAAAGGAATAACCGGATTCATTCTCCTTGCTCAAGCCTGCAAACTTTTCTCCAACCATCTCCTCGCCTTTCAATTGCTAACAAGCACCACAAGCATCCCAAAACCTTTCAAACATTGATGATTTGTCATACATTAAGTACAAAATGCAGAATAACCTGTTACAGGTTTCTGTTGATTCAAATAAAAGTTTTGGAGGTTACTTACATGGCTTGCCAACATATATAGGACCAGATTACAAGCTGCTCCAGCGCATGCTGTTTCCAAGACGAGGCCAGTAGCCTTGATGATTTGTGATGACAGGAGAAATATAAGATATAGCCTTAGAAGATACTAAGTTATGATACTGATGAGAGTAACAATTCTTGCATGCGCCGCTGATGGACTGCTTAAACTTGGAATCACACCTCAAATTAACAACCGAGACATTTACAAACACTTGCTATCGTTAGCACAAGCTCCTCTCCAATCAAATTAATGACAGGAGACCGATCACAAACCAGAGGGGCATAGGTTGAGCAGCCAAAAGGTCAAGCCAACTCTGAAGATAACTTGAAGCAATCATTGAAGGATTTCATAACCAGCTCTCCTCTGCCAAACATCAGAGATGAACCAGCAACATGAGCAATTCAAAACCGAACAAAAATGGGAAGGATGTAAACTACATTGCTGATGATCTGGTTGCAGTAAAAGCAGCCTGATGAGGGGTAGGAACATGAATGCAAATATCTTCTTTAGCTTGAGGTAGCAGAAAGAAGAAGCGGTTTATGAGTAATGAAGTCAAATATGCAGCAAACAGAACTTTGTTCCATGTTTGGATGGTAAGCCCTTGAGGATCATAATCTTCAGAGAAGACTCTTGTCAGTGTTTCCAGGTAGTACTAGTAACCGTTTAACCAGCGTAGCAGTGACTGTTTCGTAATCCATGAAATGAAGACTTTATTCAATGCCCAGTTGACCATATTCATTGCATCAGGTGGGCAAAATGATCCCTGAGGATACGGTTCTTCAGAATGCAAGTTCGCAGAGTTACGAAGACATTGTGTAACAATAAAGGAATGCATGTGTTTGACCTGTCATGAACGCCTTCACTTCAGATTATTGTTTTATATATATATATATATAAATAAATTTGTGCATACAAATGGCCTGGCAAGAGCACTCCATTAGATAAGTTCAACCTCAATGAATCCTGTTGACAGAATTGGCAATTTTAAATCGCTCCAACAATGTCCGCAGGCTTTCTGAGGAAACAAACAAATCCAAGCAACTGTTGAGTTCAACATCAAGAAACCTTGTCCAAATTATATTGAATTTGCATTTCCCCGCAATTCATTCAACAACCAAAAATAGTTTCTCTTAACATTATATGGGCAGACCAAGATAGAATAGCTGGTACGTTGACATATAAATAACCTACAAATGACTTGTTTTTCACCAAGATCACAGCACCCTATAACATAAATGCAGGGCTATCTACGTGGCTCATCAGTTATGACCGTCAGGCTCAGAACCAATCTAGGCGCACGGAGAGTACTTAGCATGAGCACCACATCCTAGGTGCTTGTCTCCCACCTGTCACAGAAATTAAAGGCTTCAGAGCTAGAAAATAGATATGATGTCGTTTTTCAAGTTTCACATGAAGATGCAGAGTACTCTACCTGAAATAAGTTGTCCAGGTAGGAAAAGGGTAAAGGTTAGTGCTTAAAATTGACGCCTTGGCCTAGATTCTGCAATGGAGACTCGAATTGGTCTTCCATCCAATTCCTGCACCAGTACAGTTCACAAAAACACAAAACAAATTGTAGCTACATAAGGATAAGAAGCACACGCTACCAAAATGGCAGGAGTTGGTATCAGATACATAGCAATGTGTTATATACAAGGTAATCAGCATTATGATCATCAAAAGTACAAACATTAATGAAAGAATTTTAGAAAAGAACTTACTTTGCCATTCAAGGACTCGATGGCATTCTCAACGTCTTCTGCAGAACTGTATGTAACAAAACCAAAGCCCCTTGATCTCCCACTCTCCCTATCATAAACCACTTTAGCATCGACAACGTTTCCTTGCTCACTGAAAAAGCTCTCAAGTGCCAAGTTATCAACACTCCAGGATAGGTTACCAACGTACAGCCGATTGCCCTCAAGAGATCGATCATTACCACCAAACCTAGGCCCTCTTGGAAAGGAAGATTCCTTCTGGGGAGGAGGTCCGGAATTAACCCGCAATGCCCTCCCTTCAAGTTCCTAGAATTGTAACAAACTCCTATTCAGAGATAATCACTGAACATATGCATATCAAAGAAGGATGCTTGGACGTAACAAATCCAAAGCACGCATACGCCACAAAAAAAGAGTAAAAAATATGATTCAACTTACATAGCCATTGAACTGCTGAGCAGCAGCTTCAACTTCCTCGATAGATGACATGGTCACAAAACCAAATCCTCTGCTTCTTCCAGTTATTTTATCATATATCACCTTCAGAAAAGAAAGACACTTTAACTACAGCAATTTAAGTTTTTAATCTTTCAAACAGAGGTTAACGAAGCGCATTAAGTACCCATTCCACTAATCATTCATAATTAAGCAAATCATAACCAATTTATCTCCAAAAACATACCCACGAATCAAAAGTAAAAAAGAGCAACAAACTTTGAATTGTAAAAAAAAAAAAAAAAGAAAAGAAAAGGCGTATTGTGAAGAATTACCTCAACCATCTCAACATTCCCAACTTCCTCAAATAGACCAGCAAGCTGAGCACTGTCAACACTAAAAGGAAGATTACCCACAAACAATTTGAGGTCTTGAGACAAACTGTCATCATTTCCATCAGTAGAAACATCCTCTTCTTCCCCAAGTTCAGAAGAAACGGCAGCAACGTTTGGAACGAACCGCCGTTGTTGCCTGGGACGTACACAAACGGAATGGAACAGTGGAGACGAAATTGAAAAGGGTTTAGCATAGAGCTTGAAAGAGAGTGAAACGAATTTACTAGAATTGCATAAAGAAAGGGTTTTAGGATTAAGGGAAGGGAGAAGGAGAGAAGAAGCTGAAGCGGTAGCCATGGGTATTGGATTATGCGGAAATTGAAAGGATAGCTGGAGAGATGTATAGAGATAGCAGAAATGGAATGGATAATGTTTTCGGGTTGCAGAAATTAGATATTTTCTTGCATAGGGTTTTGTGTGGGTGTAATTGGTGGGCTTAAGGAATTGGCACCCTTATAACAGCGGAGCCGCAAGTTGGCCCGTTGTGCTGTAGTGTAGTGCCACTGGCTCCTTCGACCAAAGCCATAACGTGCATTTTTCAGATTTCAAATGCATCATCCTCTTCTTCCTCGACAAGCTGCAACCATGATTGGAACCATTACCGTTCCTACAAGTTCAAGTTTAACGTCATTGGAAGGGATTAAACGTTATTCGGACTACGAAGATGTTGAATTGTTCCATGCTCAAGAAGCTTGCTGGCATTTTTGTTGTACCAAATAATAACAACTAACTGCATTCCAAATTAGTATAAGTGTAAGATGTCGGGGATGGACTCCATGTTTGATGCTTCCTCTTTGATCTGAAAACTCAAAATCATAAGAATAATTGTTGTTTAAAATCGTATGTAGGATTAAAATGAATGATCAAGATTATCAACTGCCAAAAGTGATTATATTCTGTTTCAAAATTCCTGGTGCTTTGGTTTTCAGTTAAACTAATTAAACCATGCTTTCCGATTAAGAAGGATAATAATCACGATTAAAATATTAATAATAGTAGTTTAAAAGGAAATGAAGTCGTGGTCGGATGCATTGCTCCAACGACGGCATCAAGCATGTGGAGATGAGCAAGCAAGTACGTATTCATTCATATTCATTTATCATTATTTTTATTCGGCTAAATTATAATTATAATTATAATTATTCTGTCCTTTCTTCTTCTGATTCCCCCACGTTCTGATTTTGTCTCTAATCCCATGCAATTTTTTTTTATTTAATTTTTATATGATTATTAATTTATTATTTGTTTTTTTTAAACAAATTAATACGATAATTGGGAGGCACGTGATGTAGGCTTGGAGCATGAACAATGCTGAGTAGTTTAATTAACTGATTATCTTAAACTCAAATATTAAAAATTGATTAATAAAAAATCAAATATCCAAACTGTCTAAGTCAAAATTTGTGCAAAATCACATGGGGATTAAGACAATGATTACGACCTAATGCAAGTTTAATTTTATGATAACAACTTAACACTTATCATCACATAATTATTTTTAATTTTCATTTTTAAATTCTTACCTATTTTCCCGTACCATAAAATGCTCCTGCCTTATTATATTAATTAATTAATTAATTCTTTTTTTTTAAAAAAAAATTGGTGGATAAGGATGAATTAAACAATTGGCAGCAAACAAGCAGACATAGGTTTCCATTTCGGCAATTCATGATAATGTTATTTTCTTATTTCATATTTCCAATCAATTAAATTATTTTCATTTATCTTCTCTTCAATTTAATTACATAATTATGTTCAGAATTATTTAATTATAAAAAAATTACGAGTAAATAAATAAATGAATATCAAGGTGAGAAATTGAAGAAGAAAACGGCAACTTTGATCGGCCATTAATGGAAGCAGAAATGGATTCTTTAGCCAAATAAAAAAAAGGAGATACCTTTTACTGAAAATACACCACTATATAAAAACCCTTTTCACTTTCTTTACTAGCCCTTTCTTTCCTTTTTTTTTTTTTTTTGCTTTATCTCCATAAAAATTTATTGTAAAAGAAAATTGGGTGAGGAAATCTGTTCTTTCTTTTTTTGGGGTTTTGTCATTATTAACTGCGTGGCCTGTCTTAAATGCTTCTTTAAAGTCTACTTGTTAGAGATAGAGTTGCTGAGATAGAGAGAGAGACAGAGAGGGACAGAGAGAGAGATAGAGAGAGAAACAAGAGCTAAAGGTATAACTTGATCTGTTTTTGAAACCCTAAATATTGAAAAGCTCTGAAATTTTTTCCTCTATTGGTTCTTTTTATTTCTGGGATTTGGGTCATTTTAATTTTGACTTTGAAATCTGGACTAGCTGTACCGATCTATACCTCTTCTGGGTCTTGTTTGTATTTCAAGCTAGGGCTTTTGTCTTTGTTCTTCCAAAGGTCGGGGTTTTGAAGTGTTTCCTTTATTTTGTTTGTCGAAAGTTGAGTATGGGTTTTGTTTCATTTCAATCTTTTTTTTTTGTTATTAGTTATGTTTTGATCAGATCTGATATGGGTTTAAAGTTGGGGTTTTTGCGTCTTATGCCTTTTTTTTTCAAGTGGAGTTGGATTGGTTATTAGATTATTATGAGAATTATTGCTTATATATTTGAAATTTTCCAAGTGTTAATGCTCAAGTAAGTTCTGGGAAGTGCTCTGTAGATTATGGGTAATTGATCTTGTTGGAGACGCTAGAATTAATGATTCCTTTATTGACTTCTTTATAACTAAATGCTTACTTGTTCATTTCCCTGTTCATCAGAATTGATGCTTTGGCCTCGTTATCCTCTTTCTAGATGCTGATCTTGTAATAACTTTTCGTTACTCCATCTGTTCTGTTGTTTTGCAGAACTATTACTTGAATTTGCAATATTGATTTTGTTTTTGTTATTAGAACTGAACTTTTTTTTTTTTATACTGAATCAGGAGAGACATCCGAGGAGACATGGGACAAAAAAATTGTTCAATTTTCAAATAAGTTGTACTCAACAGCTACTCATGTTCAGGAGATAAATTGCACATCTAGCGCGAGGGCGTCGTGATTACCATGTTACAGCATGGAATTTAATCTGAATGCAAGGGTTTGATTGGTATCTGTCGGTTAAAGCTGATGTTGGAATTGGCTGCTGGCAAGACTGACATAATAATTCATCTGCGGCAAGTTTTACTGATCGAAGTGCATTTTCTGGGTTGCAACTCCAGCAGTATCCATGCAGTTATTTGATTCCGTTATAAGGCTTATTAATCTGCTTTTAACTACATGGATGTGAGTTGGCTTCTTCCAGGTGAAGCATGATTTAGTTGTAGTTTTTCGATGCATGTTTAGTAGAAAGGTGGTGAAAAGTCTCCGGAATACAGATGCTGGCAGCAAAGAGTGATGTAATTTGTTTAGCTTCGCATTTATTAGGAGGTTGTTCTGTTGTCTAAAAGTTCTATCTAACCAGTGTACTGTTCTGACGCCTACCAATCAACACCATGGAAGCTGAGCTTGTGAATGCTAACCATCTACCTGGTATTGTTCATCATCTGCTTCCTTCTGTTGGACCTGTAATTTTGGTTGCTCTTGGATATGTTGACCCTGGAAAGTGGGCAGCAATTGTTGAAGGAGGTGCTCGTTTTGGGTATGATTTGGTACTACCAATGCTCATCTTTAGTTTTGCTGCTATTTTATGCCAATACCTGGCTGCTCGAATTGTTGTCGTTACTGGAAGAGATCTTGCCCGGGTAATGTGTTACTTTGATGATGACTAGCTTTCCTACTTTGGTGCTATTTTTAATAATTTGCGTTCAAAACTTATTTTTTCTATTGTCTTAGGTTCTAGTGTCGGAACTAATTTTTATCTGTTATGCAGTATATTAGTAAATAAAACATAGTTGACGTAACTTTATCGTGGAGTTGTTCATGGTTTATATTTTGCTTTTCAACTTGATAAAAACATGCAGCATTACTTCTTGTGTATCCACATGAATATGTATATGTGTGCTTGAATGTTTATCTCCATTTATGTGTAAATGGATTTTTTCTCGAGTAATATGATATCTGAAGCTCTCAATTTCAATGAACAGATTTTGTTTTGGTATTTAGTAGCTATAATTTTATAAAGGTGGTTGGCTACTACACTATCTTTGCCTGTACCAGCTCATCAACAAACTCCTCTTTTTTTGTAGTGCGATCACTATTTCTGATCTCCTTTTTCTTGTCACAGATTTACAATGTTGAGTACGATAAGTTTACATGCATGTTTCTTGGAGTTCAAACAGCACTTTCTGTGATTGCGTTAGACCTCACTATGGTAATTTATATTCATTCTCTTTTGAAAATATGGATCTGGTTGCTTTTTCTAAGGATAATGGCCTCGCAAATTTATGGTAACTTACCATCATTCCTGATACATTACACCAGATCATTGGCATTGCTCATGGACTTAATCTTCTTCTTGGAGTGGACTTGTCCACTGGTATTTTTTTAACTGCTGTTGATGCTGTAGTATATCCAGTTTTTGCCACCTTCCTGGTAAGTTCATTAATTATTTCTCTCTGCTACCTAAATCTTATAGATATCATATGCAATTTAACTACGCTTTGTTTTCAGGAGAGGAGCAAGGCAAATATTCTTTGCACTTGTGTGGCAGGTTGTATATTGCTTTTCTATTTTCTTGGAGTGCTCACTAGTCAAACAGAAATCTCTCTTTCCATGAATGGTACACTGACAAAGTTAAGTGAGGAAAGTGCGTTTGCTCTGATGAGCCTGCTTGGAGCGAATATTATGCCTCATAATTTTTACCTCCATTCTTCTTTTGTGCTGGTAGTTTTCTTTCCTCTCCATCACTTCGTGTGGTCCCTTCTATATGTTTGGCTTTTGTGCAGTTAAGTTGGTAATATTGCTGAAGCGTCCAATGAAATATGTGGTTTTTCCATCTTTCTAAGAACTTTCTTGCTATATTAATTTAATCATTCTCTTTATGCTCGGTTGCTTTGCGACTTTCTTGTGTTGGACTCTTTAACTAATTAGTTTTGACATACTATTTGTTTTTTTTATTACCAAATTTCTTTGTATGAGTTCAGGATATAACTTTTATTTTTTTGGTTTTCTAAAGTTCTGCTTTTTATTGTTCTTGCAGCAGCAACAGGTTCGTCAAAATGTTTCAAAGGATGCCTTGTGTCATCATCATTTTTTTGCCATCTTATGCATTTTCAGTGGCATTTATGTGGTGAATTATGTGCTTATGAACTCGGCTGCACATGTGTTCAATAGTACCGGACTTGTTTTGCTTACTTTTCCTGATGCCATGTCATTGATGGAACAGGTTTTTTTTTATTCACTTGCAATTAATCCTGATTACTTATATTCTTAGCATGCTTTATGGTATATGATTGTGCATTAAATTTGAATCTTTCCCTTAATTATCGATTTCAGGTGTTGAGAAACCCAGTGGCACCCCTTGCCTTTCTGGTAATTTTGTATTTAACAAATCAACTATTGGCATTAACATGGAATCTAGGTGGGCAAGTAGTCTTACATGAGTTTCTCAGACTAGATATACCAAACTGGCTTCAGCATGCTACAGTTAGAGTTATGGCGATTGTTCCGGCTCTTTGTTGTGTATGGACTTCAGGAGTTGAAGGATTATACCAGTTGCTTATTTTTACACAGGTCATGGTAGCTCTACTACTTCCATCTGCCGTGATCCCTCTTTTCCGGGTTGCATCATCAAGTCATATAATGGGCGTTTACAAAATATCTCAGATTTTGGAATTCATATTGGTGATTACTTTCATGGGATTATTAAGCTTAAAAATTTTATTTGTGGTTGAATTGATCTTTGGGGATACTGATTGGGTTGGTAATTTGAAGTGGAACATGGGTACTAGTGCATTTGCCCCTTATGTTACTCTTCTTGTCACTGCCTGTTCATCATTTTGTTTGATGCTCTGGTTAGCTGCGACACCTTTGAAATCTGCTACGTTGTTAGATGCTCAAACATGGAACTGGGACATACCGCATGCACCTGAAACATCTATCGAGAAAGAGGAAAATCTTGTGAATGAAACCATTCATGATAGAGCGAAATCCATTCAGAATCAGGACCAATTACCAGCACCAGACAATTCCCTGGAGAATTATATGGATGAGGTTGGTCCTAATGCAGAACCTCATCTTCCTGAGACAATTATTGAATCTGATATGGAACTTCATTTGACCAGTATTGAGAATAGTTATTCTGATGTCCAGTCTTATACTCGCCCAAAATCCTGCCAGGAGAGTATTGAGAAAAGTTATTCCAACGTCCGGTCTTATACTTGCCCAAAATCCTGCCAGGAGGATTCGACATCCACAATAGATGAAGAATTAATATCTAAAGTTACTAACGAAGTTGTTAATGATGTCCTGGATACCGCCATGGCCAAGTCAGAGGATCCAATTGAAAAGACTGTAGGGATAGATGTAGATTTAAAAGTAGATAAGGAGGATGATGAAGGAGATACCTGGGAATCTGAAGAATCATCTAAAGTTGCTCCTGGAAGCTTGTCATCTCTTGCTTCTGATGGTCCACCATCATTTAGGAGTTTGAGCGGTAAAAGTGATGAAGGTGGAAATGGTGCTGGAAGTCTTAGGTTAGGAGGGTTGGGGCGTGCTGCAAGGCGTCAGTTAGCTCAATATCTTGATGAATTTTGGGGACATTTGTATGACTTTCATGGGCAACCAACTCAAGTGGCAAAGAACAGGAAGCTTGATTTGTTACTAGCTGATTCAAATCTTGCATCTTCCTTGCTGAATACTGATACTACCGGGAAGGAATTTAGTGGATACTTTCCATCCACTGGTAGAGGATCTGATTCTCTGATCACTACAAGTTTGTGTGATTCACCCAAGCAGCTTAGAATGCAGAGCAGTATTGATCCATCATATGGAGTTAAGAGGGGGTCTTCTTCATTGTGGTCCAACCACGTGCAATTGTTAGATGCGTATGTGCAAGTTTCTAGTGGCAATACTCTCGACTCTGCTGAGAGGCGTTATTCAAGTGTGCGTACTCTACCATCAACTGATAGCTGGGACAGCCAGCCAGCTACAGTACATGGTTATCAGATTGGATCAATTGTTAATAGACTTGCTAAAGAGAGAAATTTTTACAACTTGAATGGTCAGATGGAGTCACCAGCACCAAATTCCCCATCCTTGGGTTCTAGAAACTACAGGGATCCGCATGCAGTTGCTTTGGGGCAGAAGTTGCAAGATGGATTGGGCTCGCCTCAAGCCTCAAGGTATCAGAACTTTCCAGCAATTGGAAGCAGCCCACTGCAATCTGAACGACCATATTTTGCTGTTTGCTCTTCTGGACCTGTCGATAACACAGGAATGTCTATCAATACAAAAAAGTACCATAGTTTGCCTGACATTTCAGGAATTGCTGGTCCTTACAGAGATCTATATATGCCTGAGAAGAGTACTCAGTGGCAAAATACTGGAATTGGAGCATCTGGTGGCAGAACGAGTTATGGGCCTTCTTTTTATTCAAATAATGAGTCAGGAGCTAGAGTTGCTTCGGCTTTTGATAGCATTTCAAAAGATTATGGAGATGCTTTCTCTTTTCCTAAAAGTTCCGACCATGGATCGATCTGGTCCAAGCAACCATACGAGCAGTTTGGTGTTGCTGATAAAAGTCGTGCTGTTGGAAGTGGATTAGGAAGCAGGTTGAGTTCGGTTGCTCAAGAAGCTATATCTGTCGTGGATTCTGAGGCCCAGCTTCTTCAGTTGTTCAGAGGTTGTATTGTTAAGATTTTGAAATTGGAAGGGTCTGATTCACTGTTTAAGCAAAATGACGGTGCTGATGAAGACCTGATTGATCGTGTGGCTGCAAGAGAGAGATGTCTGTATGAAGTTGAAACGAGGGAGATAAGCCGCATGGCTGAAATTGGTGAAGCTCACTGTTCATATTCTGATAGGAAGCCTGGCTCTTCGCTGAAGAATGATGAGGCTGGCATTCCAGTTTCCTCAGTCCCTCATTGTGGGGAGGGCTGTGTTTGGAAAGCAGATTTAATAATAAGCTTTGGGGTGTGGTGCATTCACCGGATTCTTGATTTGTCTCTAGTTGAGAGCCGGCCAGAGTTGTGGGGGAAATACACTTATGTTTTGAATCGTCTCCAGGTGAAATTTCCTAAGTCTTCTGCTATCTTTCTAAATGCATGAAGTGATGTTGATCTCTGCATGTAACATATGCTCTTAGTTTCTGCATGTTAACACTTGCTCCGTCTTTTTATCATAACCCTTCAGCTATCTTGTTCTTAAAATGAACTCACTTTATTTCAACTATTGCTTAGCATGTTTCCCTTCTCTTCATCGCATTAAAGTTTTGGGCAGTTCTTCTTAAGCTAGACACTTTAATATATTGCTTCTACGATTTTATTTTTGGTAATTTTCGTCTCCCCTGCTTGATGTTACCTATGCAACTTGAATTGCTGAATCACTTCTTGCTGTGAGAAGCGTAAACAATGATTTCCTACGTCCACAATCTATATTTTTCTTGTTCATGAATAAAAACAGTAGTATCTTCTTTTTTTCAGGGGATCATAGAACCGGCATTTTCAAAGCCTCGTTGTCCAACATCTCCATGCTTCTGCCTTCAACTCTCTGCAGCATATCAGCGCAAGGCAAGCCCACCTGTCACAAACGGAGTGTTGCCCCCTGCATCAAGACCAGGGAGGGGGAAATGCACTACTGCATCTACGGTTCTTGATTTGATCAAAGATGTAGAGATTGCCATATCTTACCGAAAAGGCCGATCAGGCACTGCTGCAGGTGATGTAGCTTTTCCCAAAGGAAAGGAAAATTTGGCTTCTGTCCTCAAACGTTACAAACGCCGGTTATCCAACAAACCAATTGGCAGCAAATGAGGGGTTTAAGTCTGGCAAGGCCACTGTCTTTAGTTCCCGACTGATCATGGCTTGTATCATGAAGCTGCCATTGGGCTATTTGATTTTGAGAAGTAGACCACTCCGCCATGGGGCCTCCATTCTTTCTTTTTCGATCCTTTCTGTTTTACGTTGTCTGTTATGCATACATAGGAAGAAAAAGGATTATGGTTTACGTTATTGCATGAGAGAATGGGTACGAAGGATGAAAGCTGCTGATAAAATGCGGTGTGGTCTCAGCTAGGCAAATGTAGATGCTGCTTCTTGGTTGGGATGGTGGAAATTAGCCAGCTCTATCTCTGCTTATGAAAGTAGGGAACATGTGAAATTGTATGTACATAACATCTTTGAGTTACCCTGTAAGTGACAAACTGAGAATGTTAGGGGTTATTTTTAGTTCCATAGCAAACTGGCATTGATGTTGTTTTTAGTGTTCAACCAAGGTTGAGGAGAAAGCTTCCAACTCCAACTCTTGTCCTAATAACAGTTTTGCTTAATTACCCGCAATTCTTGGTTGCACCCTTTAATGTTCTGTCATTCTCACTACCAATTTTGCAAATACACATCAAATCAATCTGAAGGGCAGAAAGAAGCAAGTGAAACATGGCAGACCCCAACCACAAACAGTGACATTGAAGATGAGATTATCTTTCTGAATCTGAACAAGTGGTAGGGCAACTCACATGATCCACGAATCCTCCAAACCTACCACTCCCTCTTTTATGCATCTGTAATAGGCACACATATACCTAACACCCACCATTAACTCCATCCCTACCTTTCCCTTCAACTCATTCATTGGTCTTCTCCTGACAAATATCCCATTTTTCATCCTAAAGAAAACACATTATGACAGATCACGTGATCTCATAGAATTATGGGATGTTCTTGCATTCATAAAAATCTAGTCTTTTTGTGGATGATAAGAAAAACCTTTGCTGGAAAACAAATGTGGACGATGAAGAGACAACATAGTGGGCAAGAAAGCTAGATATTATCAAACTGAATTATTTGGGTCTTTTAGATAAAATGGTGATAAAGATGAATAAATAGTGGCTGCATATAGCCTGTGGGAAGGGAGTGGTAGGTGAGATATATGGCCTCCACTCAAACTTCATTTTTATGGTCCTCAAATCGCTTCCTACATTCACGTCACTCCCATTATTCTCTTCTTTATCCACGTCCCCCTTCGTTGCCTTGCAAGTTCTCATCATTGATCATTATTTTTAATCGTGTTACCATTGAACTATTAAATGAAGAACATATAGATATGGTTATTATATTAGATCGTAATTCAATTTTATATTTCTTGCAAAAAGACAATTAAAGAGATAGTGATGGAAGCAGGGAAATTTGATATCGTTGAAAAGAGCAGTGGTCATAATATTTAGGTAGAGGAAAAGGCTTACCAACCCTGAATATGGAGTATTTTGGTCGTTGTTTGCTGGCAAAGACGACCAGCATTTTTCTCTTCATATAAACAAGTTTCCACGACTCTTCCGTCACCTTGGGCTTTCCTTGATGCCTTCCCCTGCGCTTTCCAGTAGTCATTATTATCAAAAGTATTGGCTGCACCAACCGCTCATTCATCAATATATAACAAAGAACAAAACTTTATTTATTATCATATTATACATATACATATAAGAGTGTATGACTGTATAACAAAGTTTGATTAGTCAAGAACCAACCAGTGGAAAATAGAGCTCCCCCCCCATGTCTCTCAATTATTGGATGATTCGTGAGGGTTTGTACTGACATGCTTTCTTTCTGCACAATTATCTTGTCCCTTGTACTGCTTGATCTATAGAAGAAAAGGGTTACTATAATTACATATAATTACTATTGTAAAGTATTAAGTAATTACTAAGATCAGAAAATACAGTAAGATGAACATCTAAACACCGACCAACCCACCACCATATGCATTCCATAGAGAAGCTGTTGGTACGTTTTATATCATCCTTTTGTTCATTTCCATTTCCTACATTGACTTTGTTGAAACACACATACATACATACATACATACATATATACGTATATTTCTGATATAATATACACAACCCACAAATACCAACATCCTGTTATGGCACTCTGAGCAGATTATTAGTTTATTCCATAGTAGTTTCATGTCAGAGTTTATATCTATAATTAATCTAACAGGGTCACAGTAAATAATGAATATTCTTAAGAACGAAGGAAAAAGATAATAAGAAATAACTTTGTGAAAACTGGAAATTTGGTGGGTCTGCAATATTTTCTCAAGTTTTCACTTGTAACAATCACAAAAATCCAAAAACATGTTAGTTCTTAACATCCCACTGCATTTATTCACAACTCCTCCTTTGTATCGCAGTGCTTTTTCTTTCTTTTATTCATTTTACGATAATTTTTTCCATTAAAAACCCGAATTCACAATATAATATTTTCTTTTTATTTATTAAGTTATATGGTGCCTCTCACCAAATTGACATAATTTAATATATACACTAATTTTTATTTATTTTTTGGTTATTTTTCGGAAATAGTTCCCACCAACCACCGAGCCTCCGAGCCTCCCCTGACCACCATCACCCACTACCTGGTCAAAGTTAAAAGTCGTTTTCCCTCTAATCATCGACGTCTACGAATATCCGCCATTTGATTGCTCTAGATCAATGGCTGTTGTTAATTTTCAACAAACCCACATTTCTCCCTCACTCCTCCGTATGCCTACCTACCAATTTCATGAACTTTTCCATCTCTATTTAAACCCCAAAGTTTCCCTCTTTTTCCTCAGGAAATCCATATTCAGTTCCAAGATTTCCTTTTTTTCTTATTCTTTGCCATTTCCTTCTCAATCTATCACCCTGTTTGAGCTTTTTGTCATCTGGGTCGTACTTTAAAATGGCATCGATGGCACAAAATGGTCACAGCAAATGTTCTTCAGAGAGTTTCTGCAATATGAACCATGATCCCCTGAATTGGGGATTGGCAGCTGAGTCGATGAAGGGTAGTCATTTGGACGAAGTGAAGAAGATGGTTGATGAATATAGAAAACCATTAGTTAAGCTTGGCGGTGAGGCATTAACCGTAGCCCAAGTTGCGGCTATTGCTAGACATGATCGTGGTGTTAAAGTTGAGCTTTCCGAGTCTGCCAGAGCTGGTGTTAAAGCCAGTAGCGACTGGGTTATGGATAGCATTAATAAAGGTACGGACAGCTATGGCGTCACCACTGGTTTTGGCGCTACTTCTCATAGAAGAACTAAGCAAGGTGGTGCCTTGCAAAAGGAACTCATCAGGTAATTGATATATACTCCTTGTTGTTGTCCTCTTCTTTCAATTCATCATGTTCATCCAAAATGGATTTGCTTTCACGCTGTCTTCATGACTCGGACCAATCAACACACCGAGTAGAAGGCTGATTGTAATCAATCCTTGGAGATAAAAGTTTTTGAACGAAAATGGTGAAAATTGACGGGTGTTATTTCCAAAGTTGGGGGGGAGACCGAGCTGACTCAATTGAGTCACGCCGGCCTGCTATTTTAGGATTATTATGTTTGCCTGGAAACAGAGTTATTACGTAAGGTACATAATGGTTTAATTAATAAATAAGATATTGTTATTATTGGACGGTCCGTGAACTGGTTTTCAATTATTTTATTTCTTTTCATAAGAAAGAAAAAAGGAATTTCTGACGTAATTAATTTTGCAGTTATTGCATTTTTGTCTTATATGCTCCAAGGCTAATATAAAATAACTAGTTAGTTACATGGACAGTTGCATGCTACAAATTTAGATGATTATCATGAAATTCTGAATCATTTCTGATGAACCAATCAACTTTGTTTATGCAGGTTCTTGAACGCTGGAATCTTTGGCAATAAAACAGAATCATGTCACACCTTGCCTCATTCTGCAACAAGAGCCGCTATGTTGGTTAGGATCAATACTCTTCTACAGGGCTATTCTGGCATTAGATTTGAAATGCTGGAAGCAATTACCAAGCTCCTCAACAGTAATGTTACTCCATGCTTGCCTCTACGTGGCACAGTCACTGCTTCAGGGGATTTAGTCCCCTTGTCGTACATTGCTGGTTTGCTAACTGGCAGGCCTAATTCCAAGGCAACTGGCCCTGATGGTGAATCCATGGATGCCCATGAAGCCTTTCGCTCTGCAGGTATTGAATCAGGGTTCTTCGAGTTGCAGCCGAAAGAAGGAATTGCTCTTGTTAATGGTACTGCTGTAGGTTCTGGCTTGGCTTCTATGGTTCTCTTTGAAGCAAACATTCTTGCTGTCCTATCAGAAATCTTGTCAGCAATTTTTGCCGAAGTCATGAATGGCAAGCCTGAATTTACAGATCACTTGACACATAAATTAAAGCATCATCCAGGCCAGATCGAAGCTGCAGCTATAATGGAACACATTTTAGATGGTAGCTCTTATGTTAAAGCTGCTAAGAAATTGCATGAAATGGATCCTTTGCAGAAACCAAAGCAAGATAGATATGCTTTAAGGACTTCACCACAATGGTTGGGTCCTCAGATTGAGGTCATTCGATTCTCGACAAAATCTATCGAAAGAGAGATTAATTCAGTAAATGATAACCCTTTGATTGATGTTTCAAGGAACAAGGCCTTGCATGGTGGAAACTTTCAGGGGACGCCCATTGGTGTCTCAATGGATAATGCACGTTTAGCCATCGCGTCAATCGGGAAGCTGATGTTTGCTCAATTTAGCGAGCTCGTCAATGATTTCTACAACAATGGGTTGCCATCGAATCTCACTGCCGGTAGGAATCCAAGCCTTGATTATGGCTTCAAGGGAGCTGAAATTGCCATGGCATCTTACTGCTCTGAGCTCCAATACCTAGCAAATCCTGTCACTAGCCACGTACAAAGTGCAGAGCAGCACAATCAAGATGTGAACTCATTGGGATTAATCTCTTCTAGAAAGACAGAAGAAGCTGTTGAAATCCTGAAGCTCATGTCTACAACATTCTTAGTAGCACTTTGCCAAGCTATTGACTTGAGGCATTTGGAGGAGAACTTGAGGCAGGCAGTTAAAACCACTGTAAGCCAAGTAGCCAAGGGAGTTCTAACTACGGGTGCTCATGGAGAACTTCACCCTTCAAGATTCTGTGAGAAAGATTTGCTCAAAGTGGTGGATCGCGAGTATGTCTTTGCATATGCTGATGATCCTTGCAGCGGTACGTACCCACTGATGCAGAAACTAAGGCAAGTTCTCGTCGAACATGCCTTGACAAATGGCGAGAATGAGAAGAATGCTAGCACTTCCGTATTCCAAAAGATCACTGCTTTCGAGGAAGAGCTCAAGACCCTTCTGCCTAAAGAAGTTGAAAGTGCAAGAATTGCGTACGAAAGTGGAAATCCAGCAATTGCCAACAGGATTAAAGAATGCAGATCGTATCCTTTGTACAAGTTTGTGAGAGAGGAATTAACAACTGGTGTGCTCACAGGAGAGAAGGTCCGGTCACCTGGAGAGGAATTTGACAAGGTTTTCACTGCAATGTGCCAGGGAAAAATCATTGATCCAATGATGGATTGTCTCAAGGAATGGAATGGTGCCCCTCTTCCTATTTGCTGAACGTAATTTTATTTTATTTTATTTTTTGTTTCGTACCATTTTGTACTTGAAAAATCTGATGGGATACAGTTTGTAACGTAAAGGTCTTGAATGCATTTCTTTCAATATTCAATGCAAGTTTCTTTTTTGTCTTATTCTATCGATTTGAAAACAGGTTTTATCATCAACTCAAATCAACCTCAACAACACACTTTATTTACAACAGAAAGAGAGACATTAATCAACAAAATAAGCTTACAAAGATCTTGCCATGCACACAGTACAACTGAAACTACGACAAATTAAACACTACGACAGAGCAAACTCACAGGTTTAGCGTGCAAGCTGAACCAACTTGGATGGAAGAGAACCTGAAGAAGAGGAAGGGAATTAGGAGGAACTCTTGGTGTTGCTGGCACTTTGAGACTGGTTTTGGCTTCCGGGAGCTTCGGTGAGCAGGTAAGGGGACGGTGACATTGGAGAAGGAACATATGTAAGTAGAGGCATCTTTGATGGTAGAGCAGGCAATGTAGCTTCAAAGTTGATAACTTGAATTGCTTGCCTAACCGAAGGTCTAAATGATGAGTCCGGCGAGCACACCAAAGCCCAACAACCATTAGACATTCCATTTGTCGCTCGACAAAATTTCCATCGAGTCTTGGATCAGCTGCTTCAACAATCTTTCCTTTCCCATATAGATCCCAAACCCACTGCACCGTGTATATTTGATCCTTGGTGGCCATGGGGTTGATTGGTCTTCTTCGACATGCTAACTCCAAAGCAACAATCCCAAAACTATACACATCCGAATCCTTGCTTGCTTTGTTGGGAGAAGAAAAAGAAGAGGAAGAAGGAAAAAGAAGGAAGGCTGCTGGGAAGGAAAAGAATCCCGCATCAAGAATACAAGGGAGGAAGGAGGTGTTTATAATTGAGAAGCCCATCAAACTAAAAAGCCTTAGGGTAATTTGGTGGTTGGAGACGTCTACCCTCTTTCGGGCCGGCCCGCTCGGGAGATACAGCCCGTCTTCCTCAGATCCGGCCCGCAAAATGGGCCGAGCTCCCCGGATCCGTCTGCAGTTAGACCATGGGCCCCGTTTACGCTCCAATATGCTGTACCTGTAATGCTACATTCTGGAGCCATGTAACCCGGGGTGCCAGTCGTGGTTTCTGGACCTTTTCCATGGTCCACTAGTCTAGACAATCCAAAATCTCCAAGTTTGGGAGCCAAATTTGAATCTAACATGATATTACTACATTTTATCTCTTTGCAAAACGCATTGCTCACATCCTTCTTGTAAGTAAAGCAATCCTGTGGCCAATTCATGAACAATTTTGTACCTCACCAACCTATGAGTTGTACTAAATTTCTGTGCCTCAATCGGCTAATGACCTTTACTTCTGATGCGTACTCCTTCATCCGTTGTCCAGAACTTCTCTTCACCGCAATAGAAGTGTTGAATTCCTTTAAGGTTCCCCCATAAACAGCACCATAACCACCCTCACCAAGCTTCCCTTGATCCGAGAAGTCATTTGTTGCGCGAACCAATTCCTTGTATGGAAACTTTCGGGGCCCTACATCATTTTCAAAATCATCATCCATGGACTTCTCCAAGGCCACTCCACGATCATTCTTTTGCCCTCCACCTTCCCTTAAAAAGATCAGCAGGAGGCAGATCAAACAAATCAAAGCCGAGAGGCCTCCAACATCGCACCCAACAATGTGTCCGAACTCACTCTTTGACTTTTTTCTTAGAACTACAGTGGAAGTGAAATACCACGAATGAAGTTCATGTATCTCGACCGATGATCCTGTTGCAGCTGAGAAACCAACCGTAACCCATTCAGGCAAAAATATTCTCAGATCAGAGTTGAAAGAAATGCTATTTTCAACTGTCTTGTTCAACTCTTCGTCAAGGCCAGAGAATGTGACACTTAACTTCGTTGAGGAAGAATTGTAGGAGATCGAAGCATAGTTTTCTCTACCCTTCTCTACACCACCAAGCCACCTCTTATAAGTCAAAGATAACACGTTGTTGAAATCAATCCCTACATGGGAATCAGTAGGTAGCAAAGCAGATGGATCCCACCGGTTCTGATAAGTATCAAACTCCACTGCTAAAAATGGATGTGAAACATCAGAGGTATCATTGTTATTAACAAGTGCAAAACCACCACCTGACTCTTGAGGAAATGGGAAACTAATAGGGCCAAGAAAGAAAGCCATCCCATCTCCACGGTTGGTGTCGTTCAATGAATTAATGGTAAAGGAAAAGTTGGTATAGAAGTTTGCAAGGTTTCCTGGGCCTCTGTCCCAGAGATGCAAAGGCTTAAAGTAGGTGGCTCGACCCATGCTTCCGTTCATCGTCTTGTCTTTCTGGTTTGTGGTGAGACTGATGTCACCGCCACCAGTGATGGAAACATCTTTTGTGCAATTTATCTTGAAGTCATTCTAATCAAAGCTCAGAAAATTGAAAGTTAGACAAGTTGCAGTAAGGATGTGGAGGGAGATGATCATCATTGGCGCCAGGAAGTAAAGAAGCCGAGTTGATGATCGGAGGTGAGGGCCGTTGAACTTGGACAAGGGCATGGCTGGAGGTTGAACCATTTGGGTGCTGGAAAGTTTGGATGTCATTTCATGGAGCTACATGGGCAGTATGTAAGTTTGTTTTTAAAAAAAGTTTTTCTATTGTTTTAAGCGAAGCCCATGAACTGTAAATTCATTTATATGTCGATAGTTGTTAGATATTGAGATGGGAATCAAATAAGCTTAGAGAGTCCTTATGAACACTTCAATTATTCTGAATGACAACACCAGGACTACTGCAACCCACAAAGTAGTATTGAAGACTCAAGATGTGACATAATTGGATAATTTAACTCATTTTTAGAATTAAGTTGCTAAATACCCCACCCATCCCTTTCGATGGGTCGTCTCTCCGCGGTAGACAATTATACCTATGTTGGGCCGGTCGATGGGAACCACACTTATTACAAGAAGCTCGAATGACAATGACAATGACAAAAGGCCTACTTGAGAGGTTATTTTTGGGCGTTATGGGCCTTTTCATCTTGTCAACCCCGTCTCCTTCCCTTCCATTCTTCCTCCATCAAGAACAGCAAAATACATACTCTCTCCCCGCTCAAACCAGAATTAATAAATAAGTAGAAAGAAAGGCCTCGAACTCGCCATGACCAATTACCGGCGCATCGTAACCATACAGAACATCAGAACGGCCTCCATTCTACTCAAATCCGCATCTGTTTCAATCATCACCAATCTCTTCATATTCCTTCTCTTTTCTCCAATGATGGATTGTCTGAAGGAATGGAATGGTGCTCCTCTTCCTATTTGCTAAGCGTAATTTCATTTTATTTTTTGTTTCTTACCATTTTGTACTTGAAAAATCTGATGGGATACAGTTTGTAACATAAAGGTCTTGAATGCATTTCTTTCAATATTCAATGCAAGTTTCTTTTTTTATTTTTATTTGATCGATTTAAAAACAGGTTTTATTATCAACTCAGATCAACCTCAACAACACACTCTATTTGCAACAGAAATATAAACGTTAATCAACAAAATAAGCTTACAAAGATCTTGCCATGCACACAGTACAACAGAAACTACCACAAATTAAACACTACGACAGAGCAAACTGAGAGGTTTAGCGTGCAAGCTGAACCAACTTGGATGGAAGATAACCTGAAGAAGAGGAAGAGAATTGGGAGGAACTCTTGGTGTTGCTGTCACTTTGAGACTGGTTTTGGCTTCTGGGAGCTTCGTTGAGTAAGCAAGAGGACGGTGACATTGGAGAAGGAACATATGTAAGTAGAGGCATCTTTGATGGTAGAACAGGCAATGCAACTTCAAAGTTGAGAACTTGAATTGCTTGCCTAACCGAAGGTCTAGATGATGAGTCCGGGTGAGCACACCAGAGCCCGACAACCATTAGACATTCCATTTGTTGCTCGACAAAATTTCCACCAAGCCTCGGATCAGCTGCTTCAACAATCTTTCCTTTTCCATAAAGATCCCAAACCCACTGCACCGTGTATACTTGATCCTTGGTGGCCATGGGGTTGATTGGTCTTCTTCCACAAGTTAACTCCAAAGCAACAATCCCAAAACTATACACATCCGATTCCTTGCTTGCTTTCCCTGTAATGCTACATTCTGGAGCCATGTAACCCGGGGTGCCAGCCAAAGTCGTGGTTTCTGGACCTTTTCCATGGTCCACTAGTCTAGACAATCCAAAATCTCCAAGTTTGGGAGCGAAATTTGAATCTAACATGATATTACTCGATTTTATATCTCTATGCAAAACACATTGCTCGCATCCTTCTTGTAAGTAAAGCAATCCTGTGGCCAATCCTTGAACAATTTGGTACCTCACCTCCCATGTCAAGAAGCTATCTTGTTTAAAAAGATGGGAATCCAAGCTTCCATTAGGCATGAACTCATAAACAAGTAAGAGTTCATTACTTTCACGGCACCAACCTATGAGTTGTACTAAATTTCTGTGCCTCAATCGGCTAATGACCTTTACTTCTGATGCGTACTCCTTCATCCGTTGTTCAGAACTTCCAGAAATTCTCTTCACCGCAATATAAGTGTCGAACTCGTTCAAGATTCCCTTATAAACAGCACCAGAACCACCCTCACCAAGCTTCCCTTGATCCGAGAAGTCATTTGTTGCGCGAACCAATTCTTGGTATGGAAACTTTCGGGGCCCTACATCATTTTCAAAATCATCATCCATGGACATCTCCAAGGCCACTCCACGATCATCCTTTGGCCCTTGACCTTTCTTCAAAAAGATCAGAAGGCAGATCAAACAAATCAAAGCCAGGAGACCTCCAACACCGCACCCAACAATGAGTCGGACCTTGCTCTTAGACTTCTTTTTTGGAACTGGGGCACCCAACAATGAGTCGGAAGTGAAATACCATGAATGAAGTTTATGTATCTCGACTGATGCTCCTGTTGAAGCTGAGAAACCAACCTTAACCCATTCAGGCAAAAAGATTCTCAGATCAACGTTTAAAGAAATGTTATTTTCAACTTTCTTATTCAACTCTTCGTCAAGGCCAGAGAATGTGACAATTAACTTCGTTGAGGAAGAATTGTAGGAGATCGAAGCATAGTTTTTTCTACCCTTCTCTACACCACCGAACCACCTCTGATAAGTCAAAGATAACACGTCGTTGATATCAATCCCTACATGGGAATCAGTAGGTAGCAAAGAAGATGGATCCCACGGGTTCTGATAAGTATCAAACTCCACTGCTAAAAATGGATGTGAAACATTAGTGGTGCTATTAACAAGTGCAAGACCACCACCTGCCTCTTGAGGAAGTGGGAAACTAATAGGGCCAAGAAAGAAAGCCATCCCATCTCCACGGTTGGACTCGTTCAATGAATTAATGGTAAAGGAAAAGTTGGTATAGAAGTTTGAAAGGTTTCCTGAGCCTCTGTCCCAGAGATGCAAAGGCTCAAAATAGGTGGCTCGACCCATGCTTTGATTCATCAAATTGTCTTGCTGGTTTATGGTGAGACTGATTTCACCTCTAGTGATGGAAGCATCCCCTTCGCAGTCTATGCTGCTGCCAACCTTATCGAAGCTTGGAAAATCGAAAGTTAGACAAGTCGCAGCAAGTATTTTGAGGGAGATGATCATCATTGGGGCCAGGAAGTAAAGAAGCCGAGTTGATGATCGGAGGGGACCGTTGTTGAAGTTTGGCAAGGTCATGGCTGGAGGTTGAATCATTTCGGTGCTGGAAATTTTGCATTTCATTGAGCTAAAATGTGGAGAAATTCTTGTGTAAAGGTTCACGAGGTAGAATCATGAATATTTTAATAAAATATTAAATATTTATTAATGTTATATTAATTATAAATTATTAATATATAAAAAATAAATATATATTAATATACTCTCATAATTTCCAGGCACCAAAATGGTTCAACGACGACCTTGACCTACAATGAAATGCCAAATTTCCAGCAACAAAATGATTCCAGCACGACCTCGTGGAACTTGAAGAGCGGTCCCCTGCTATCATCGGACTCGTCTTCGTTACTTGCTGGGGCCAATGATGATCATGTCCCTCAAAATACTTGCTTCTTACTGGTTGACTCGTGGGCCGTGCCTTCAGTGACGTGTATAGTATTTAGTTAATTTTTACCAAATATATTATTTATTATGAGTGATTTGTAAATTTTTGACCAACTATTTAACAATTTAAGGCAATAAAAAGCTTATTTAAAATTAAAATAAGTAGATATTTTAATATGCAAAAGCTGTTTGTTTATTATGAAAAACCATCCCTTTCAATGGGTTCAGTCTGTGTGTCGTCTCTACTGGTTTCATGTGCGACCACGTAGACAATTATACCACCAGCCAGTTTTGAAAGTATCCCTTGTACCTATGCATTGAAAGAAAGGCCTACTTCATGGGCCTTATGTTTGGGCCTTATGGGCCTTATGGTCTTGCGCACCCCGTCGTCATCGTCGTCCTCTTCCATTCTTCCTCCACCAAGAGAAGGAAAACACACACTCTCTCTCCAAACGAAACAGAATTAATAAATAAATAGAAACAAAGGCCTCAAAATCGCCATGACCGATCACCGGCGCATCATAACCATACAGAACATCAGTACGACCTCCAATCTACTCAAATCCGCATCTGTTTCATTCACTACCAATCTCTTCATATTCCTTCTCTTGTCTCTCCTGCTTTTCTCTTTCCGCTCGTTGCTTGAGCATGGGACCCACTCTCTCACCTCTTTCATTGACCGGGACCCTTCCCTTAAATCTCTCCTTTCCCGTTTTGATCTCTCCACAAACCACCGTCGTCTACACGTCCATCCTCGCCGCCGTCCATTCCTTCACCTCACTCGTGTTGGGACCTTAGATGACGACTTTTTCTCCGGCGATGATGATGGTACCGGGCTCTCAATTTTGAATTCTAATAGAAACTTTTCACCTAATGGCAGTTCACTACTCCTGTACAATTTCGATCCGAAATTAGGGTTTTCCGATCTCATTGCCGATAATGGCATCACGATTCAGGAAACTGTACGTTCCGGTGTTCAATTTAAAATCGATGGTTTAGCTAGTAGTAGCAATGATAATTATAACGATGATAATGAAAAGGAGAGAAATGAAATTGAAGAGCGAAGTGTTGAAGAGGGGGAAGACATTGAGAGGACTATTGATTTTGAGTTTTTTATTAAGGGATTAGAAATTGGTAGGCGTGATGCTGCAGCTTTGCTTTTCTTAATCAGTTTTTTATCGGCTGCTTATGGATGGGTAATTCTTGGTTTTACTGCTATCTATTCTTGGATTCTAGGAGTTGTTTTTGTCGCTATTGTTTATGATTTATTGGGCAAGTTTAATCCCATACTTGGTGTTATTTGGGATGGTTCGAAATTAGGGTTTAAAAAGCTTACCGGTTTTATTCTTATGAGATGGGCTGTTAGAGATGCTCTAACTCAACTTATTGGGTTGTGGTATTTTGCTGAAATTGAGGATCAATACTCGTTTTTTAAGATTTTTGTTAGGTTGAAGTTGATGCCTTTTTCCATCATATCGCCTTGGATTCCTGGGTTTGAGAAGGAAATTTCTGGGTTTTTGTTTACTTGGTTCTTGCTCGATGCTCTTGTTGCGTTTGTATTGGCAGTTGATGCTTGGGTTACTATTGTTGATTCGAGAAGAAGTGGGAGAGAAATTATCAGGGAAGGTTGTTATTTGATATCAACAATGTTTACTCAAGCTATACAGTTAAAATGTTTGGAAAGTATATTATGTGGTTCAGCTGCTAGATGGGTCTTAACTCGAGCTTTTGGGAAGTTTTTAGCTTCGGTTTTACAGTCAACAATGGAGGTTTACTTTATTGTAGCTTGGTTGATATTTTATTTTGCTGCAAGGTGTAAAGATGCCCATTCTGAAGGAAGGAGGTTTGGTAGAAGAGAATTAGAGGGATTGATCGATGGCTTTAGGTGATAATTAACATGAGGGATGATATTTCACTTGCAGGCAGTAATATCTGTAACGCTAAACAGCATGTGCATCTCTCTCTCAGCGTCAAGTGTGGTTCTATTTTTGCAGCCCCAGCAAGTCACCACTGCCTTTGGTAGCTGTAGTTGCCAGAAACATATTGTATGTATCTTTCATCATGTGGCAATATACTAGTGTATATTTTCCATGAGAATGATTTATGTATATATTTGTTCTGTTCATTGTCCAAATCCTTTGCAATGCCTATTTTGTTAATGATAAAAAATCCTTGGCAATGCGTCTTGATTTACATCCATACGAGCTAATTTCATGCAATGAAGATCTAGTTACCCAATTTCACTTGTACCACGCATTTTACTCTCTAGAACCGACATGGTTTGGTTTGTCTTAGGTTGTTGTATAGGTTTGTGGGAGGGGGAAAGGTTCTTGATAATTTTTTCTTTTTCATTTGTAATCTTGAACACCAAGAATTTGCGGGTATCCCTATCACCGGAAGTCTTCTAGGACATTCTTATCATTATTGTGACTATCTTGAAAAAAATTCGCATTTACTTGGGGACTTGTCAACTGTTTGCCTGCTGCTGTTAGGAGAACAAGTTACCAGGTTACCAAACGGGGAAATTTGCCAACTCTTTAGGATATGAACTTTTATCGCTCTCCGTAGTGTGGATGTTCCTGCCAACGGAGCCCGTCATCAGATGCACCCTCCAATGTAGATAATTTATGGCACGAAAGGGACGTTCATGAATTGGAAAGGGCCCAGAAAGAGTCTACAGTGGGAATCCAACTCACTGAAAGATGGTTGCGTCTATCTTGTTGCAGGTCAATCGCCATGGAGCCTTCTTTTTTCAGATAGAGATGAATGCTGTCACATGCGTGTCTTCACTGTAAAAAATAATGATTAGTCTGGTATATGTGAAATCATTATGTTCACATATGTTATTCTGATATCGAAACTACTATAAAAGCACCATGTAACGGAGTATGACAACATCTGCATGTGGTTTTTGAGAAATACTATGTTACTTCTGATATCTGTCGGATGCTCAAATACTAACAAGAGGAAAATGTAGTCTCCAAATATGCCTTTGTTATAGTTCCTTGGAGAAATGAATTGTTATGTGCTTTGTTGCAACTTATAAGGAAGATTTATGTAGCTTTCTGTTGGGTTGCGGAACTGATGCGAAGGAAATGTATGCTCGCGCTTCGACATGGAACATGCATTTGCTGCCTTTCGTTCTTAAATGGTGAACAATTTCCAGCTATATTGGGCCCAACGAGGATTATTTATTTGATCCTGGGTTTTTGAAATTCAAAGTGAAATAACAAGACTGAATCAGCCCGCTGATCTTTAACCAAATCCTTTTTTACGTCATGTTTCAGTTGGATCATTATGTTATTCACCGAGTTAGTGCTCATGCCAGTTTCTTCCCTCGGGTTTTGAAGAAACTGGAATCACTGGATCCATATAACAGGACGATGCTTGGTGCCATAGCTTTCTTTTTTTCCAATTTTAAATGTTGTGTCCTATGAAGGAACACTAGCTCTGCTACTTCTGCGCGTCTGCATATATCTGGCCTGGCCCGTCCTTGACCTCTTGCACATATATATATATATATAGGAAAAAAATGAAACAGCCGCACGATCATGTCCTCCTTTGCAACCGCATTATCTGCAATAAAGTTAACATCTCTGACCTGGGTGGCATTGCCTTGAATGTATACGTAATGATGGCTTTGTTGGCCTTCACTTACTTATCGTTACACCTTTGTATACCCCCGCAATTAATTGGGTACAGGTTGTTTTTGTCAGTCTGTTGGAGAAGTGCTTCCAGTGATGGTCGGGAAAGTAGAATTTCTGTAATTCTGAGGGAGTTACCACTGCAATCATATAACTTAATGTCTGCTTAAACGGTGATATTGCAACAATTAGAACTTCCAGTTGTAAAAAGAACAATACTTGAGGGAGAGTATGAGTGTGAGAAGAGAGGAAAAGAAGATGGTAAGCAGAGAGAAGGAAGAGAATGTTTTATGTTACAGTTACTACTTATTTTGGTCCACAGCATGCAATGAGTTAAACTTCAGCAGTAACTTAATCCTCAAGAAACAACAATGAATGGAATCATATTTTATCATAAATTGAATTCTTTAAAGAAACAAAACAAGATCTTCCACTCTGCGGCGAGCTAGCACATCGAACCACATCTAAAAAAATGCTCTCATCGCAAGGAATACAGAGTTTAGAATCAGTAGTGAAATCATATTCATCTTGAGCTTGATCTAGCAATGCCCTGAAGAGCGGATGCCCAAGCAAGCTAATCTTGATGACAAACCTCTTGTAATTATCACCTACGTACACCACTAAATGCCCTTTTGGTACATCTTTTGGTATTGATTTTCCTTCATGCATTGTAGCCCACAAACCCCATTGACAACAATGCTCGCATCCTGAACATGGCAGTACTCTGCTCCCCATGTTCCTCCACTTGTTAGAACATGCCTTGAAGAATTCCATCTTCATATATATACTTAATGTATACAATCGTAAGAATGCGAGTCAGCGACCAAGCGAAGGAGAGAAATAGAGAGAGTGAGTGTTGAGTAAGTGAGGAAGAAGGTGGTGATGGAGACAAGAAAGTAGAAGAAGGGGTTTATATAGTGCATAAGAATGCGAAAGAGCCGATCTTTTTGGAAGTTTTATAATAAATATTTGATAAGACAAGGTTTCCGAGTGGCGAGTTCAGTAGATCGTGAATATACACTGTATTCTGTAACATGTAGAGGAGGGGAAAAATAACTTAAAAATTCAAAGTTTGCCGTGCTGTACCTTTCTTCCCTTTTTTTAAAAAAGGAAACTGATACGAAAGTGTACGAAATGAAAAGAAGAATCCTTTCCATGATTGTAGCCAAGGTAATATATTTTACAAGCTAGTTTTACTGTGATGCATCATGGTCCTTTCCCTTTGTGGGGTTGGTTGAAAAGCTCATTCATCTTCAGAAAATGACACATTTATCAGTAATTTCACTTTACTTGTCCAAATCTAGGACCCCGAGGCTCTGTTTTATATGTTTAGATCGTATAAACTTTAGTTCTTACAATGATGTTAAAGAACCATTTTGATTTAAGAAAAGGTAAGGATGGTTAAATGTAAAACAACCAATGTGGGACTGTTTGAAAAGGTTTGTTCTAGTTCTTGGTGAAGGAATGGAGGTTGATCAGTGATCTTTCGAAGTTCTCGAAGTTAAGACCCCACAAGTTGAGAGGAGTGATTGAGGAAATAGGGAAAAGAAGAAGATAAGATATGAATTCATAATGAGGATGGGATAAGCATAAGCTTCTTGGACTCAGTGCGATGCCACTTATTTGTTATATGTTCCAATGGATGTATGTGGTAGGATTCATTTACTTTTGCTTTCAGACTTTCGATAATTCTCAGCCGTGTAAAACCCTGAAATTTCCCTCTGTATATCACCATAAACCTACACATACCAAGCATTTATTGTATATTATATGACTAATTATTAGTTTAATGGGGATGATTATATGGTTTGTTAATTGCCGCAACTAAGCTGGAAAGCACAATTAGAATGAATGACATACTGCAAGGAATGAGCTAAGCGATCCACTAGCATTAGCAGTACGTGTATAATATAATATAATGGAATATATAGCCAGGTAGAATCCGCAATTCCTGCTAATTATACAACTTAAAAATGCATTAAAATAAAGTACTGAATTCAAGATTTTCAGGGTTTTCTGTGCTTCCGTACAACAGTGATCTTTTTGTACAGCAGCAATAGCTTTTGATCTGCAATCTGACCATGCATGCAGGAGATGGGGCTTTGTAATTACGATGAAAGATACGAACAGAAACGTATAGATTTGTTTGGTTGAAGACCCAAATAGATATATGTTTTGAATGTTACTAGAATGATTCAGATCACTGCCATCTCCCTTGAGAACCAAATCTCAGACCTTTTCTTGAACCAAGTAAAGTAGAAGAGTGAGTTCGATCTAAGCAATTATTAAACTTATCCAAAAGGGTATAATGTGTTAGAAACAGAATGCCATTTTCATAATCCACTTTCTATTCCATAAATTCATCAATTCTTTCTATATTAGTTAATTAGTTGTGTGGAAAAGACAGATGGAAATATATCAGCCAAGGACAGGTGTTTTTGTCTTCATATAGAAAGGCTTCCTTTCACCAACCTTATTGTTTCCCTTGTAGGAATTACAAAGCCTGGCAAGCATTCAACCTTAACATTTAAACATTACCAGGTTACTTTATCGAGTTTTTTTGTTGGGCATTCTCTATCTATCCATTTGTATCGATCTCAGATATAGAAACCCTTCTATTAAAGATGTTCGATGTATTTTCTCTACCCTTCTTGTCTCGAAAAAACGTGTTCTTCCCTTCTGATTTCACTTGAGCTCTCAGTCACACTGAGACGGTAAAAAAGGAAGCAAACTTCCAGGTATATATATATATACACATTGAGATATATACAAGCTTCGGAATTAAATGCAAGGCATGTACTAACTGCAAGAATCCAACTCCAAACGGCTAGCTAGAAGATCAGTGATATGGATTATTCAAGTCTTCTCAAAAAGGACACATAAATGTGTTGAAAACTGGACTGTCATTTTCATGATTTCATCATCATCATCATCAAGAAGTGGGGCATATTACAAGTAGTGATATGCAAGGAATATATAATTTTGTTTTTCCTAACTAAAAGCCTAACGTGGGAGTGGGTTTTTTATCTGGAGAAGGTGAAGATGAAGATGAGTTAAAAGACAGCACATTGGGTTCATCCCCTCAAGACAAATAATGTATTTGCTGTACGTAAGTTTGTGGTCGGATCATGGTAAGAAAAGCCTCTCATTTGTACACATCGTTTTTAATTCGTATTGCCTTCACTCCTCCGGACATTTTAGATGTATTGATGGATAGACTTGCTTTACATTATTGCTCTACCGTCATTATCAGTCCATTTCACCCCCCATTTCTTGTTCAATTTGGGTCTTCTTTTCCTTCAACATTGAGAATGATGGATCCTGCAACTCATCATCTCCTTGCAGTGCATTGCATTCTATCATGAAACTACTCTCATAACGGTATTTCCCTATCCATATATTTTCTTAAAAATGCATCTCGCTCAAATTTATAGATCTATATTTTTACGGATGAATTATACGAATAAAATACTATACATGAAAATTGGATCGTATTTCATTCATTAACCCAGTTCGTATATGGAAGAATATGAACTAAATCTAAGTAAATAATTTTCATATACTCGAAACGATGGAAACAATGCAAAAGTTTTGGTCGTTGTCTTCATTTGTGAAGTAAAAAAGCAGTTAGTTAAGTATGAATTCACTGTTGTCACGGCCATGAAATTGCAGAAGATAAGTATGAATTCACTGTTGTCAAGGCCATGAAATTGCGGAAGAGGGAGGAGGGGGAACATCCAATATGTCAAGTAAAAAGACATGATAGATTAGATATAAATGGTATGCATTGTGTTAACCAGCTAAAAGCTGAGTAGATAAGCTGAGGAGGGTAAAGGGTGGTGGGGAAGATGATGATAATAGAAATACCAAATGATTGGTAGATATTTGATCACAGGAGGCTGGACCACCGATCGATGAGAGGTGGAGGACGGCGGAATTAGACAACTAATTAAGAAAATTACAGTAAACTTACCTGTATCCAGTTTTATAAAGCTCTTTCAGCAATTATACACAGACATATTATTGGCACATGCATTACCATTACATACATTGCATGGATCCAATAGTAGGTCAACTGTACTCGTAATATGTGTAGATTATGTGTATATGTACATCATTTTTAACTTGATTCACGTGTTGTTCGTTCTCATTAGACCCAACAGCAAGTCTTTTTTCTAGTGTTTTGCTAACTTGCAGATTGGTCTGAACTGGTTAATGCCATTACGAGGCTTTAACTTCAAGTTCCACTGTTCTCCCTGTTCATCAGGTAAAAACAAACAACTATTGACCTGCCATTACTGAAGGAGAAGATTGCACGTGCAGTTATCAGTTGGCATGAGCTGTCAGGGCTTTGCGAATGCAATTATTTATAATGTGATTGACTTGAGCCACCCACCACCCCCATAACTTCCTCCCATGCCTCCTCTTGGGAAGCACTTTCTTCTCTTCTTCTTCTTCTTCTTCTTCTTCTTAAAAAAATAAAATTCCTTGTAGTTTAAATTTGTCAACTCTATACTTCTTTTGAACAAAATTTACAAGATACTTAAGATTATCTACAAAAATTGATGGTGAATAGTTTTATCATAATTTTACGATGAAATTAAGATAAAATAGAGACATATTTGATGAATAATTATAGAATTCTATTTCGATCATTGGGATTTGTAGCAAAATTTGAGAGGATTGTCTAGGCATTTGAAAATCTATAGGAAAAGTGGGTAATGGGAATTTTGAAGAGAGGAATAATGATGTTAGGTTAGGACATTTAAGTGAAGAGACACATGTTAGAAGTTGGCTTGCCCTCGCATTCTTCGCATTTAAAATTTTCAGATCATATTAAACCAGTTGATTTGATTAGATTTTAACCGAAATCTACTAAACAATCATGATATAGAGCTTTTAATCTTGAAAGGGAAGGATATATTTTGGATACGGTAAGTGGAACGTCTTTAACATAGGAAATGAAGTTAAAGCTCAACTTGCCTGTATTTGATTCTTATAAAAAGTACGAAGTTATGATTTTTGACATCATGGAGCAATTGAAATAGGAAATCCATAAAGGCTTTAGAGATTGGATAGAGTTATTTAAGGCTAGAGATGGTACTTCTCTATCAAGACTTGTACAATATAGACAAAGTGATCCCTCTCAACCATCATTAGATTATATATTTTCAACAATATGCATAGATAGTGTAAAAATCCACTCAATCTTGCCCAATTTTGGTGGGGGCAATGAATTTTTCCTTTTTCAATAGTTTTAATGATACAACCAACAAGCATATTCTTCTATAAGCCCCTAAAATCCTACACTTGGAGGCTCAAATTAAACCATGCAATATTAGAGGTGTTTTGGTTCATATATGGTGATAGTTCACAAAAGGGCAGCTAAGATATTGAGGCGTGGAATGAAGATTATAGTGTTGTTATTGGTAGTTGGAGTCATGGTGAGTTGTTCTGCTAGAGGAATTGGTGAAATATATGCGAAATTTGACTAGGGAAAAGCAGTTGACTACTCGGAAAGAAGCATGGAAAACCATCATAGCATTCCAAGACAAGAATATGACAAAAGCAGCAGCTCTCGAGCGGATTATAGGGCCGATCAAGAAAGTGGGCAACCATAGGGTTTGGGTAATTGGCCTCTTTCCTCAAGGGAAACAAAAACACATGATTATGTGCATGAAGTTGTGTGTGTGTCATGTTGGATGAAGAAATACAGATGTCTGTAAATTCGTGCTTTGTCGGAATTATTTCCTAAATCATTAAAATTATGGCATGTAATGTTTCATGAAAACCGGCCTACCAAATGGCCGAAATCCTATTCCCCTTTAGGAGTGCATATATCCTTATTTGACAACCTTATCAAGAAATTGTGATTATGTCTTATAAACTGAAAGCTTTCAAGAAATTGTTAGTTTAAGAATGAGGATTTCGCTCGGTATCTTCCGACTTTTAAGCCTCTATTAAAACAAAAAAGCGGAAACCAAAGTGAACCAGCGTGTTGCAGGTGTAATCTGATTTGAACTTTGACTTGGTTGATGATATAGTCATACGAGTCCGAATCACATGGACATATTGACACGAAGTAAGGACACATATTTAACCAACTGAAGCAAGTCTGGTTTGTAAGCGAAAGGCTACTTGGGCTATAACATGATTTGGCCTTTAACCCCTAGGCTATTACAATTGACAACTTGGGGCAATTCTCTCTATGTAACATTTAGCACATTCGGTGACAAGCATCTTTGAACATTTGGGAGCACCATGTGTTTATGCATATGGCAAAATGGAGAAGAAAAAAAAAGGCAGTTGGAATGAAAAATATAGATTTTTTTACAACTAAATTTGCTGCTATCAGGTTTAATGTTGACGGATAAATGGAGTCTTCCACCTCAATTCTTCTTCCTATGTATGTATCTTCCACCAGGTGTAAACCGAGGATACGGATGAAGAGAAGCTAGTTCCCGTATTCGGTGTATAACAGACTTTGGCAAGGGTCGAGTGCTTTGTTTCAGATTTTGTTTAACCTGCATGAATCCAATCAACTTTCTCCTCTTCCTTTTAATCAAACCATATAACCACAATTTTGCAATTATAAGTAGATAAAGTGAGCCCAGATTTTATAATGAATGCACTCGTTAACTAACATTTTTCACACTTCTAACGAGAATCTACATGTGCATCGGGAATGAAGAGTGTATATAAATATTTGCCATAAACAACAATCTCAGTCCCATGCTGAACTCAGAAACATGATTAGAGCATATCTCATTTTAGAAATATCCATCCCACAAATGCTTCAGCATTTCATTCAATCAACCAAATGCAAAACTAATATAAGCAAAGTTCACTGCATAAAGGAAACCAAAGGACTAACCTCTTTCTTGTTCTGTTTCAGTTTCTGTTTCTCTACAGCGCTAGCTTTTAGAAGATTTCTCCATTTGTCCTGTGATTCACCATTCAAAATGAGATCACAGTTGTAAAAGAAGAGGAAACATCAGCAGATTAAGTAATGACTTGTACCCTCAGATCTATAGGGGTGCGATATGCAGATGAGGGAAAAAAGAGCTTCTTTATATCAGTCCATCTCCCAGTTCCATACTGATCAATACCATCAATCAACTTTGAAACCTCAGAAAGAGTCCACATTCTTTGGTGCTTTCTTCGATCACCACCCTTCTTAGATCTTCTCTTTGCGCACTCATCTTCAGACTCAGATGTAGTACGATCATCATCAGAGTCAAAAACCTAGGCAGGAAAAGATGAGGACAATTTGAAAACCAAAGTTTAGTAAATGACAACTGCAGGGACAAACTACGCATCCTCACAAGAAGAAGAAAAGCAAGATGCACTTTTCTTTTTGATGATTGATCATCTGCCTTAGCCCTAATGCAGAGAAAGGATATCAGAACATACAAGGGACCCCCCCAGATAACAGTCAAAGGTCAGTTTCATCATGGAGGATAACATTAAAAAACAAGTACGCAGAGAAACTGCAGATCCTATCCCATTTAAATGCAACAGCCACCATACCATAATAACGTGAGAGGCATGCAAAAAAATCCATTTGGAAATATGAGTGCATGTGAACCTGCTGCCTTTACCATTTTCTTCCCAAAAGTATGATAAAATGAAAAAAGGGTGAATTCTTTTTCCCTACCAAAACAGAGGGGAGCTTCTTTGGTCGTCCAATTCGAGGCCGAATATCAATTGCTGCTTGAGTACTAGTTATTGTAAAAGACTCATCTCTAGGAGTAGATTTGAACCCTATCACATGATTACACTCGTTCCAAGATCCAACCTTCAAGAGTTTATCCTTTGAAGCAGAAGAAATTCTTTGTCTGGCAGTCATACACTTTGACCTCAAATCTGAGAGCTTTTCATCATCATCAGGCGTTTCTTGAGAAATAGTCTCACTTAAAGACTCCTCTTTGGATAAAATTGTTAATGCACTCTCATGATGTTCCTCATGGAATTTGATCTTCAGGCGCTTGTGCTTTGAGGCAGTGGCCCATTTTTTATCTGTTTCCATTGATCCTTTCGACTTTGAAGCTGAAAATTCTTCAATGAACCTCTTAGTTGGCTTACGCAATCTTTTCTGCCTGAGAAAATTACCAATTTTGCTTGTTTTGACAGCTTTCTTTTCATTCTCATCGTATGATATATCACTTCCTAAAGGCTTTACATCATCCAGTTCATCAAGATTTTCAGAATTACGTGAAGCAATATATGCATCATTCCCGACTAATGCTTGGTGTACCCATCTGTCACTAGACGAATCATTTATCTCATCTTTGACCAATTTTTTGTTAAGTGAACCATGCTTGCATTCAGATTCTTGAATAGCTTCTGTTGATGATTCAGACAACCCAAGAGTACCATTGGTGCTTCCATTAAATCCTGGAGACTGACTTTCTGAACTAGAGTTTCCCAAACATGATATTCCAGATGGAGCACATTCTAGGTTAGGGATCTTCTCGGCCAATTCAACATCTGCTCCCAAAATATATTAAAGATAAAAGTCATAATGTTGCTTGAATTTCATGACTGAACCATAAAAACCAAACAACCCCAAAAGGTTTACCCAGAAGAAAGTCTTCACATGCCCCAGAGATGTCATTTGCAGCATGAATATCATCCACTTCATCAACTTCATCCAGCAGACCATCTAGAACCTATTAAAACATGCCTAACACCATTCATTAGATGACAATGGAGAGATATAATCTAAACAAAATTAACACCAGAGCTAAGCAATATGTATATAGATAAAATGCCTTGTAGATTCTGGTTGAAGTAAACATAAATGTATTTTTAAGATCTCTAACATGAAATTTTGACAAGAAAACATAAATATATTTTTAAGCTCTCTGACATGAAATTTTGACAAGAAGAGATACATACTCCAAGCTCCAATTCATCTTGCGCATGAGTATTGTAATGATCCAGCCCACCTTGTCACCAAGAAAAAAAGTTAAAGATGTAACTTTGTTTGGACAATTAACCAACAAAAAATAGACGACACCAAATAGCATCTATTGCTCTTCATATCTATCTCATGCATATTTAGAGCCTGTAATAAAATGAGAGGCTTGTACAGACACTGCCTGGCACACTTCAATAATATCTCATGTTATGGTATTTTAAAGCAAGGGACTTTAGATTAGAGAATTCATGAAAATATAGATGGTCTGAATGGAGGAAGAATTTATTCCAGCCATGATTTTAGCTTATCATATAAAAAGGATCAATGTTCTAATGAAACCTAAAAGTATGTGCTATTCACCATAAATAAAAGAATCAACAGAGAGAAACAAACAGCTATTAAAAAGTACCACAATTTCTTTGTAGTCCACACTCAAATCCATGCACAAAGTCCTCAAGTTCCAAATGTTTCCACGAATTCTCCTTCCCAAAACATAACACACCATCTACAGAGACATGATCAGGTTTAGGTTCTGCAAGTAAAGTCTGAACTTCTGTTGCATCATCTGCCAATGCAGGAACAAAAGGTTCGTCTACTTTTACCTAGAAAGGAGCAAAAAAAAAAAATCCAAATTATTTAAGAACACTACTCCAAGAAAGAAATTTCTGAAAAAAGCTAACCCTGTTGGCATAATCATGAATCTCAATATCTATAAGGCATCTCAAAGAGTCAATATTGTCATCATATTAACAGAAGTTGTATCAAGCCTACAATCAAGTGTGAATAAATTATTGCCTGCCCAATCTTAACCCAAAATAAAATGCTTGTCAAATACATATTTAATATTGGTTCAGTGAACAACGATTAGTCCGTCCATCCATCCTCAAAGAAATGGATGAAAAAAAGGGAAAATGTATAATTTTGAACATTGTATAGTTACTGATGGAAGATTAGCACTTCGATCAGTCTTAGCATCTGTATGTTTCAGTCTGGCAATACATTGCATCTCTTAACAGATGGTAGCTGTAGGTCATGTTCAGAGTAATGCAACAAGAAAAGCCACTGAAACTGTTGAAGTACGAAAGCACCTTCTCAATAACCTGAAAATAAGAGAAATCATGCAGAGATTTCTGCAACGAAGTCTTGGAAGCAATAGTTCAGTATAGTTTTATTTCTAAAAATCATCCAAATTCTGCTATATGCATCACTGCCTCAAAACCAAACCATCCATGATTTTAACGAGGAAATGCTTTTCTTCAACTCCTCTTCTGATATTTCTGTCCCAATCCAATTTGTTGATTCTAATGTAATCACCCACATGACATGATATATAAAATATTACTCAACTAAACCAATCAGCATAGATAACTAGAAAATTCCAAAAATCAACGCTAACAAAATTACCTTGTCAGATTTCATGTTGGCAGAATTCTTATTCAAATGTGCGTCGCTATCCATTTCAATTGATGCTCCAGTTTTCGAAGTTGCATTTCCAATTAAGCTTCAGTGGGTGCATTGTTTTGTTTCCTGCTACCAAAAATTCAAAAGTAAAATGATTACTTACTATTATATATCATTCAAAAATGCAAATGCACATTTAATCATTACTCAGACAGTCAGCATTCAAAAATAATCATTCAATCATTATAATAATTGTATTACAGTCTCAGTCACACAAACAGTATCTATACAACTTCAGAAATTGCGACAACAAAGGAAGCAAAAACCCCAATAAAATCAGCACTAGGATAAACTGCGTCAACAAGTAAATGATATTTATCAAAAAATCGGAAGTTCGATATCTAAGAAAAATTAATTGCTAATCGAGCAATTCCTTTCAAAAAAACTTGACCAATTAATTTAATTTCGTGTCCGAGTTGTAACTAAATTTAAAAGAACCCTGACCACGGTCACCAACTCAGCTCAAATTAAGATTATCCTTTCCAATGAATAATAAAGATAGTAGGAGCGTTAAAAAAAATAAAAAAGCTAAAAAAAAAATTTTTTTTTAAAAAGCACTGCACTCTCTTTTGTGCTTCAGTATATTTTTTCTCGGGAAACAAACACGCAATAGATCAGGAAAAAAAAAATTAAAGCAGCTAAACAAAAAGGTGAAAAAAAATGAAAAACAAAAATAATAAATCAAAACCAAAGAGAAAACTCATTCCTCAACGAAGAAGCTTAAAAGTCACCGACCTAACACAATGATAAGCTCAAAAAAAAAATCTAGACATTTTAGCAAAGATAACAAAAAGACAGATAGATGAACAGAAAAAAAAGATAAAATCGAGATCGAGCAGACCTACAGATAAATAACGTAAACGGTGTATTATCATGAAAACCAAAAAAAAAAAAAAAAGGAAAAGCGAAGATGGAGAGGAGGGACGGGGGAAGCTGAAAACCTCCAAAACGGGACAAGGAAAAGGGGGGTAAAAGGGAAATAAAATATATGCTTGCGTAGTAAGTAGTGTAGTGTTTTATTCGCCGGAATTGAAATGAGTGTTGTTATATTTATATTTTGGAGAGCGAAATTTTATTTTGAAGTCCGGTGCGGAACGACGACACCGTATTTTTTTTAAGGGGGAAAAGAAGGTACTAACACTGCGGTGGTCGTCCACGTCAGAAATGGACAAGTTGACGCCTGTAAGAAGCGGTTAAAAGAGAAAGGGAGAGAGAGAAAGAGAAGAAAAAGGCAGTTGCATAGCTGGCTACCATTGGGTTATGTTTTGTTTTGTAGTCTAGTCACACACGAGTCAGAAGATGCGCCCACTGATTTTAGCCACTGCTTAATTGTGGAAAAATGGTTAGGTGGTGATTTATAGGCTCGAGGGTTTGGGCTATCGAAGTGTACGGCCGCCAAATTATCAGCCAATCAGCTTCTGAAATGTTACCCCTCTGCTGCTATACGTGTGCCACGTCCAGCTCCTTATTTACAACCAGATTCTTTTTCAATCGTAGGATGCGGCTTGCTCTGTCCATACATAAAAAAAAAAAAAAAAAACATTAAAGATTTCCTTGGATTTTATGAATGTAATGTTCACCTGAGACATTGATTAAATTAAAATATATCAATATAAATAGACAAAAGAAATGCAAAAATAAACATGTACTCTTCATTTATTTATTCATAGGAATATAATTCGAATCATTTAAAACGGGGGAAATTTAATAATCAACTCTTCTCGTTTAATTGAGTTGAATTGAATAATTGAGTTTTTGAATGCAGAATAATTGAGTTGACTATTAATGCCCGCAAGATTGATGTGGAATTCGATGGTGGCAATATGTAACCCATATCCATGCCAGCGTTTTATCTCTTCTAGATTGATTTCATGGGCCTCCAGTCCATTTGCCCTCCATGGCAGGAAAAAATAGCATTAATAGGTTGTGAAAATTACTGCCGTCGCTACAGTTGTAAAGAACCTCATTCCACTATTGAATGCCAAAGTAAAATGAAATCAATGCCCTAGAATTCAAGCTGATATAGCATAATCGCACAATTCCGTAGTCCAATCTACCATTTTACAGCTATAAGGGGGGTAACTGGTGAAAAGGACGACCATCACCGACGATGATATATTTATATAGTGTTACTGGGACCACCATTTATTTCCACCTTTCATGAAAGAAACGCCATCTATAGCATTTATTAACTTCACCCTCACAAGAAACCTACCATTCATGTTGTCAAAGAACAGAAATTCACAACCAACGGCATTAAGATGATAATATGAAATTAGCTGATTGACACTACTTTCACTGCTTGTTTTACTCCAAAAAAAGACTAAAACTAATATTTGATCAGCCTTTGGATGAGCAGGGCAAAAGGCATTCGTGTTTTTTAAAACCTATAATTGACCAAAACCCTGGATCATTACCATTCCTCTTAAACTTCCCTCAAAACGAATGCAAGTACCCAAAGATAACTTATGATTGACCTTCGCCTCTTTGGTCTTCATTCGAATCCCCATTGGCTGCCAAGCCTCGGATTTTAACATCGTAATAGACTTCTTCAACTCTTCGTAGATCATACTTCATACCTGCAAAAGACAAAGCGTGGATTGATCAAGGATACCGAGGAAGTAAAGTGATTGAAAATGAAAATCAACAGGTATAAGCACAAGAAAAGATAGTTACCATCAAACTTCTTGCGCAGAAAATCATTGCGGAGATTAAGCATGCGAAATGCAGCATGAAGATCAGTCAAGAACTTCAACACCTTTCTCGGGCAATCATAGTCCCCAGCAGTCACTCGGTTCACTACATATCTAGGCTGCACGATTACAGAAAATAAGTATGAAAAGCCTTTCCATAAGGATTCTATCAGTTACTAGAAAAAAGTTTCATTTTTCTGATAGTTTCTTCCCTTCTTTTTTTTTACCCAGAGAAGCATGCACTCAAAACCATCACAGTTTCTCCAAAAATGTCAAAAAACAAAATCAATTTCAAAATACATGTAGTATCATAAACAAGACCATCCATCCTAAAGTTTGAAAGGAATGGTTCTCACCATTTCATTTGACATGAAGCAAATACCTGCACAAATAGAAACTTCAGAACATCAATGCTTCCAACATGAGAAACACCAAACTTGTTACGTTGTGGCTCCCTTTCTAAAACAGGATCCAGAGTATCTAGAGACAAATGAGGGATTGTACAAACATTATCATGCTTAACAGAAAGCCAACCAACCAACTCAAAATGTAAGCTTTTCAAATGTAGTTCTTATAAACATAAACTATCAAAGCCAGCCATCTAGAAAACATATTTCTTTAATCTCTATATAAATGAATTCAAATAGTGTATCCTTTTTACACAGATGCCATCAACCATTGATGATTGTTCTTGGTGATTGGTTCATAATCCACATGTATAAACAAATCGTAGTCATAGATGCAAAAAAAGTAGAAGTAATTAATCTTGCTGTTTGGCCATGTGAAAAATAGGAAGTCTGTAACACAAAAACAATGTCTAAATTCGAACATGAATGAGCAATATTACCGACCAATTAGATAATCCTCTATGTCCAAACCAAATCCTGAACCATTCACTGCACCAAACAGGGAAAAGGAACGAAAACAAAATCAACATTAGATTACCATGTCAGTTGAGTTATATTAAATCATAAAACAACAATCAAAGGAAGCACACATACGTCCAAGTTTTCCCTCAGCTTCATTATGCAAAAGTAAATTCCCCGTCTCTAACCAGTGCATGAAAGCAAGCAAAGAAACGACGGTCTGTGTTTCACTCCTCCAATCTCCATGATACCTTGAACAAATACGCATGAAGAAGAATAAGGACGGTGCGTTTTGAATCCAATTGGATAATAGAACGAATAAATAAATACCTGTAAAATTGACCCGGACAATCTTTAATAATATCTGCTAGTTGGCTATACAGTTTCTTTAAGACCTCAATTTGTGTTTTCGCCTCTTGTAAAATCTCTATATACCAGAAATTCATACATATACAAGCTTGATTAAAAAAAAACGCAAAGTAAGTAGCTCAAAGAAGTAACAGGATGCTCAAAATAGATCGGTAATGGTACCTGAAACAGGGCGAGACTGGTGAACGAGAAGGAGACTGACCTGGATGCATCTATTGGCAGACTCGATCTCTGAAACTACGGCTCGAATCTTCTCGCGTAAGCTACCGGATTCTTCTAGGTGTGCGCGAAACTCCTTGAATTGGTTCTCTAGTGAAGAAGAAGAAGCAGGAGCATTGATGTCAGCCATTGGTGAAGAGGAGGAGAGAGTAGAGGGGGAGCGAAACAGTGCGTTTTGAGAACGGGAAGGATAGGTGGCAACGGAAGGGAGACTGGTGATAGAAATGGCAGAGAGGTTGTTAGGGTTTAAGGAGCGAGAGAGAGAAAAGCTTAGGTAGGCGTTTCGAAACGCCGATTTCATTTCATTTTTATTAGTTCCTCAGAAACATCACAGGTACCACCAGCCTTACATTTATGTCTAGGGAGAGCGTCTGACGTGTTAAAATGCCACGTCATTGACTTCATTTTCAAACAAATACTTATTTATAAATAAATTTTCATAAATAATTTTAGTATAAAACTAACTTGTTTATAGTTTTCATAAATGGTGCACCCGGCAGCTTTGCCAGAGAAAGCACAAAAAAACGAAAACCCTGTCGTGCCAGATTCCGATGGACTTGTAACAGCAGAAGTTCTGCTTGGCAGGATTTTCCCTGTCACGAATCGCAGAAGATGCCTGTTTTCCCCTTCCATTGGTCTTGTTTTGATATATCAGCATCATTGGCCATAGAGATTACGACTGAGAAAGTGAAGTCTGTTGCTGTCCCTGCATACTTCTCTCCTCGTCAAGTTCTGGCAACAATAATATTTTAATCCCAATCCCTTAACTAAATGCTCCAGGACTACTAGGATCATCCCCTATATCAGGCACGAATTCAGTGAAACATTGCTGGTATTTGAAGCCCGCATAATACAGTTACGACCATAACGAATGAAACAAGTCATACCGCTTTTGTAAGTATTGAATTGCGATCATAACAAGTAACCTGCCAGATACAAGAAAAAAGAGCGTACATATTTCCAAGCATGACTTAGAAATCAACTAAATTCAGGACGAGTTACTTGCATGTTACGAATTTATAACCCCTGTGCAGTTTCTACTACATCATGACATTGAACTTGTCACCCTGGTCAAGCTCCATTAACTTTGTTGGCAAGCAAATGGAAACTAAGATTCACACGAATGTATTGATTTACCAATCTAATTCATGCCTGGAGACATAAGTCAAATCTACAGAAACATATTCACCAACATTCCTTTGACCGGATGCATCAAATGATCCAAGGACTGGCAATGACATGCTTTCGCGTACACCTTAAAGAACTTTACAAGAGCCCAAATAGCTAACTTCCTAACCACTAAATTCATTTATAAACCAAATAGAATTTTACAGAAAGGAAAAACAGCCATAAACACAAGCATAGCGTCCCAAACTGAGAAAGAACCGAACAATAATTGTGAAACAAAATTTTGCATCTCGGGTAGATTGGAAAAATAAAATATTTTCATCCTCTGCCAACTAACTGATGCAGGAAAGTGCCTGAAAAATCATGTGTAAAGGGATTCTTAATTAATAGATAAATTGCATTATGAAATCTCAGAACAAAAATAGGTTAGTTCAAAGAAAAAGCAAGGATCTTGAAGAGCTTGAGTTGTTCGCGGTGAGAAAATCTCTGCCAAACCATTTCAGTTCTTACAAGAAAATTGCTCTCTCCAACTATGCAAATGCATTACAAATGACAACATGACAACCTACCTTTATATATGGTAGTTATATGGCCTTTGATCATGTAAATAAATTTCATCTCGATTATACCAATTAGCTTGGAATGAAGTTCGGAGATAAAAGGAGGGCTTGCCTTAAACATTGACAATGGAAGACAAACTAAAGATAAGTAGTCTGGAAACTAGAAGAAGACAGCAAGCACAAACCATATCATAGACTAGTGAAGTCAGCGTTTGAATGAAAGTTAAGCTTGTCCAGCATCAGCATTAGCAACTTCATCAGTTATGATGTTTCCACAGACATTGCATTCCAAAAGATTAGAACTAGCATTTGATGAAGGGGGCAAAGGCGCCAATGTGCCCCAGCAGTTATTGCGATTACACATGTATCTCAAAAAGAAATATGCATGAGGAAATTCCGTGTCATTATCGGAGGCTGCATCCTCCGCTACTGATTCATCGAGGTCCTCATCCATTGCATCGTCGTCCCCATCCTCTTCTTGATCGGACCAATTAGCTTCCACCTTGCAGCGATCGCAGTCACAGATAAAACCATAGTCCTCCAGCAGCCTCTTTTGGCGGGTGGAATAGTTGTCATTAACAGGAAAATAACTCAAGCATATCTCCCTGCCTTGAGGGACATCATGAATCATCCGGATAATCAAGTCAGTATTGTGAGTGTCGACGTAATCAAACCTGCAAACATTTGGCAGGCAGTCGTGATTGAAGAGGGAGGCCTTGGGGTAGATGCCATAGGCTCGGACTAATCTCTGCCCGGAGTTCTCATTGTAGGGTTCCATCAAGCCAAAAGCATTGAGCTTGTCCTTGGCAAGTAGCGCGGAGGTAAGTTCAAAGGAGAAAGGGAATCCTTCAATTGGGGGAGGAGGGGAGAGGGAGGAGATGAGGGAATGCAGAAATCGAGCGTCTTCATCATCATCCCCACGTCCTTGGCCTTGAAGAGATAGTAAAATCCGGAAGTTGGAAGGGGAGACAAGGGCAAGATTGTAGGCTGCGATGAGGAAACGGGCCTGCACTTGGCGCTCCAAAGGCTGATGCAGCGCAAGGGAGGGGAACTCATTCAGACGGCTTAACGCTTGGCACACCCATGGAGTATGGGAGGACCCAGACAAACACTCAGCTTTGCAGAAACGATGAAGAGAGCAAGACGGACAACAGATGACTGTTGATTGCAATTTCCTAAAGCAGCTGTCACAATAAGACAAGCTGCTGTTTTTATCGCCGAAAGGAGCAGCAGAATAGAGGAGGATAGCAGAATCCCTCAGCACAACATCACCGCCCCTCAATGGCTGAGTAGATACGACACCTCTCCCTCTACCCGGGATCTCTTCAACCCTCACTAGGGTTTGAGTCGACATCTTTCTTTCGGCTGGCGGAGCAAAGAGACGGCTATGTAATATAATGAATCCAAAATTCCATTCAAACCCGTTTAGACTTCAGATGACTCATTCCTCCACCTCAACACTAGCCTTTTCAAAGACTTTGACTTTTTCTTCAACCTCCCTCCCTCTCTTGCCCTGTATGATTTGTACTCTTATTTTATATCTCATTTTCAAAGACTCCATTCACATTTGGAGTTTCTGTTACCGGATACAAGGCTGTTTTTATTATTAAATAATTTTTATATGTTATTCCATTTGATGGGTTTCATTTATTTTTAGCTTGGTAAGCTGACTTCTCCTTCAGATGCCGTGTGAAGAAGGGCTTCCTGCAAAAATCTTGGAATGATTGGAAAGAGCAAATAAGTCTTTTCAAGCTTTTAAAGGCCTCGTTTGGCATTTACATGAACTGGGTATTTCCCTGAAATTCTTTTCATGATTTTCTTTTGTTCCTTGTTCTCTTGTAGGCGAGAGAAAACCTTGCTGCAAATCCAACCTCTCAAAGTTGAATGCTTTTATCAAGTTAAGGAATTCAGCTACTGCGAATCTGACTAGAAAGATTTGAGGTAAGCTTTTGCAATCTCAACCATAGTCATTTACTTCACTTTGCTTGCTGTTTCAATGGTCTGGCTGTACGCATAATCAAATATGGTGACTGCGTAAAGCTCTTGCTTATCGGTTATTTCCATGATCAAATATGGTGATTGGTAGATGATCATGTAAAAGACTTCAAGAAATGAAATTTATCATGGTAAATGATTGTTTTTTACCAAAAATTTTGTTTTTCTGCTTCTGTATTTTTATTCATAAAGGGAATATCCAGGAATCAGATTCAGGAAACGCCTTTAAGAGACGAATGAAAGAAGATGGCGTTGCTAGCTGTCCATGCTCTTCTGTGTTTTCCCCCTTTATGAGTTTACAAGTTTCATCAAAAGTGGGAAAACTGACTTAAATAGATTGATAATTTTGGTTTTAGAATTGAAGCTTTAGTCCAACACATTGCTTGAACTTTTCTATACTACATGTGTATGACTGGGATGTTCTGTATTCTATACATTGCAGTAAACCTCTGGGAAACGCAGATCCTGAGTTGTCATTTATTTTTTATTTTGTAAACATGTAGACATCTTCCTTATCATGGAATTCTCTGTGTCTGGATCTACAGTGAGAAAATTGGTGAATGTGAATCTGCTAGGGGCTATGAAGTGTTTCTCTTTTTACACCGTTGAGAAGAGTGAACCAAAGACTACGAAATTGGCCTCGGTTCAGTCCATACATTCTACATTTACTGATCGTGAGGTGGGGAGATCTGATGAATTCAATTCACAAGATGTATCAGGCACCAGCACGGAATCCATTGGTAGGCCCTCACTTCCTAGCATGTCTCAAAGACCCAGCAATCTCAGAGTTTTCACAGTTAGCGAGCTTAAGTCAGCTACGAGGAATTTTAGCCGTTCTGTGATGCTTGGAGAGGGTGGGTTTGGTTGTGTCTATAGAGGGTCTATCAAGAGCACCGATGACCCAGCAAGAAAACTTGAAGTTGCAGTGAAACAGCTTGGTAAAAGAGGAACGCAGGCAAGTGTGTTTCTTTTTATTACTACTGGTTTGCCAGAACTTGTATTATGAATGTTCGAGACATCTCTGTTATCAGCAGTGATTCTCATTCAGATTTTCTTGGGAAGTGTTTTCCTTTCATGTTTACTTGAGCCGTGAAACCTGTTATGTGCTTGGCAGGGCCATAAAGAATGGGTCACAGAAGTGAATGTTCTTGGAATAGTGGAGCATCCGAACCTTGTCAAATTAGTTGGCTACTGTGCTGATGACGATGAAAGGGGAATCCAACGCCTTCTGATATATGAATTTATGCCTAATGGAAGTGTGGAGGACCACTTATCAGCTCGATCAGACGCACCTATTCCATGGGCGATGAGGTTAAGGATAGCCCAAGATTCTGCTCGTGGGTTGACGTACCTACATGAAGAAATGGGTTTTCAGGTACGATTTAAGTTTCCGTTCCATAATTGAGTCAGTTATCAAACTTGTCACGAATGCATTTCATGCTCTCAAAATGTCGATCCATTTAACCCCTATTCATCTCTTCTCCCAAGCCTCACAAAGGAGGAACAGAGAAGTGGAAGAAACGAAGGGCTGAAAGGAAATATAAGAACCCGGTATCTGGATCAAAGCCTTGGGAGGAGGCATTCCTATATGTTGATTGTGCATTTCAATCTTCTAACCTTAAGTTTGTCTACTTGTGCTTCTTTTCACAGATAATCTTCAGGGATTTCAAATCATCAAATATCCTGCTAGATGATCAGTGGAATGCTAAACTATCAGATTTCGGATTGGCTAGATTGGGACCTCCAGAAGGATTGACCCATGTTTCAACAGCGGTATGTTGTACAATATGATCTCCTAGCAGCAGACATCGATTCCTTGTATTTAGTTATCTGTCAAACATGTTAAATGGAAAACGACTCGCACAGAAATAAAACCTTCAAAGATTAGTTATGGTGCATTCTGTCTTTCGCCATTTATCCATCAGAAGTATTAATAAGATGTCACACATGCTTTTTTTACTATGTTCAAATCAGGTTGTGGGAACCATGGGATATGCAGCTCCTGAGTACATCCAAACCGGACGTCTCACATCAAAGAGCGATGTTTGGAGCTATGGAGTCTTTCTCTACGAACTCATCACAGGTCGACGTCCCTTGGATCGTAACCGACCCAAGAGCGAGCAGAAGCTCTTGGAATGGATTAGGCCATACATATCAGATGCAAGAAGATTCTCACAAATATTGGACCCAAGGCTGGAGGGAAGATATCCCCTGAAGTCAGCCCAAAAGCTTGCAACTATAGCTAACCGATGCTTGGTGAGAAACCCCAAGGCTCGACCAAAAATGAGCGAGGTTTTGGAAATGGTGAACCGGATAGTGGATGCATCGTCAGAAACACCAAGTCCTCAAGTATCATTTAAGAGTTCAATGTCCATGGAAACTCCACGGCTCAACAGAAAGAAAAACAAGAGACGAAATGCTAATCTAAAAGGCAGAGAAAGTGGTTGGTTTTCCCGGTTGTGGTCCCCAAAGGTTATCAGAGCCTGTTGACTGCCGTAAAACTTAAGCAAAACTTATCAGAAGCAGCAAATTTTAGTACTGTCATAAATGCTATTTGCACATGCTCTTCCTTCTTTAATATAACCCTGAAAGCACGGTACATGTTAAGATCCAGCGATTGTATCAGACAACAAATGATTTTCTGCCAGGGAAACACCTTATATGTAGAATCATTTTCCTGGGCAGGTGAACTTGGAGGAGGATCTGTTACTGAAACTACTCTGCAGATTCACATAAAACGCACGCTTTTTTTCTTTCTCTTTTTCTGCAAAAGTTTAGATGCTTATTTCAAAAGTAAAAGTCCTTTGCTGCATCCTGAAAGCCATGAAGTCGAACCTCCATCGTCAACAATGGCATGAATCAGGAACAACAAATTCCTGTCAACATCACATTATGTCATAACAGTCTATCATGATATTAAATTACAATAAAAAAGAAAATAATGGGATGTACACAGAATTTCTTGAAATCGAATGAAAATAAGAATATTGGTTCTTAAGATATTTTATTTTCTTTCCACAGTTAAAAAGATTTCATCTTTATTAAAAAAAATTACAGAATTTTGTACTTTTCTTTTCAATTTTCCTTAAAATAGTACGGATTTGACACTTGTACAGTTGCCACTTTCTGTCCACCCTTAATTGAATCACAGCCATACAATCATCCGATTTCAAGAAAAAGATAAACTTTGAACCAAATCTAAACCGTCCAAATTCTGTACCAATGAAATCAACTTCCGCCATAAGATCCGTCTCCCAATCGATCAACCGCGTAAAAAGAAAAAACCACTACTGTTAGGTACTAATTTCTGAAACATGTTCGATGTTGAACGCCGCGGCAAACAGGAAATATAAATGCCCAAATATTCTTTTCATCTTTATCTTCAAATTTGTTTATTTGTTTGTTTTTCACGGTATTTTGTAACCGCAAGCTGAAAGTTTCTAGCTTTCATCGAATTCAGATTGTCAGGTTTGTGGGTTGTTATTATTGTTTCATGGAAAGATTTTTGATCTTGTTTCTTTCTGCCTGCTTCATCTATGATTATGATTGTGATTTTGGTATGATAAATTATTGGTACTAGGTTCTGTTGATTTAATCTCCAGGATTGATTGGGTGTTTACTTGTTATGCATGTTGTATCATTGGTTGCTGGAGTAGTTTAAGGAGTAATTTAATTAAATAAAGGATTTTAGTGCGTTTTTCTTTCTGGGTTCTGAACGGCTTTTCGTTTTTGGAACCTGAAAAGTAATATCCATAAACACTGAATGAACCAATAAGACCCGTTTTAAGGATTTATCATGCTGGTTCTAGTCGAAAAATAATAATAATAAGTCATTATACATCTTTTGTTCCCTTTTTCTTTTCAGTTGACAATCTTTTTAGAGAAAAGTTTATTATGGTTTGTGTTGAAAAAAGTTCAGGTTCATATGTTGGGATCCACCACTTAAATAATAATCTAATGGTTGACAGCTGGTGATCATATGATCTCAAGTTTTCTGCAGCCTGATCCTTGAGTTATATTGTCTTAATGGCTAAGGCAAACATTTATTGTTATAGAGGACTAATTGGAGAAGTTCATGCAATTTGTATCAATAATTTATTTTCAGGTTTTGTGTTAGAGAGATTATACAAAAACAATGGCTATGTACGAACAAGATTCAGACGTAGTTCAATGGGGTTTGCGTCTTCTTGATGGGGATCCCCCCTTTTACTCTGGCTATTATGGAGGCGTAGTGCAAAATGAGAACAATTATCACGATCAGTATATCAGAGATCATTATGACATATCAGATAGTACACATGTTGATAGTGATGAGATTATTGCTCAAACTTTGCAAGAAGAATTTTCTCAGCTAGCTGTTGCTGAAGCCTCTGGATACTCCTCAAGAGAGTGCTTGCAAGATTCTATGCAGGCGCATGATTGGCATTGCACACCAACAAGGAGTTATAGTTCAGGTATGGCGTGTGTCGTGAAGCTGCTGATTCAGTATCTTTGTTTTTGTCCTACTTTTCTTTATGGTTTAACGTGGTAATCATATTTTGCAGACCATGAGTGCAGTCATGAAGATTCTGATGATATGATCCCCTCTAGTTCATGCTCCAGTCCTGGTAACAGAGAAGAGTATTCCTATTCTCCAGAATCTAATGATGAATATGCATTGGACGATGAAGTTGGCAGAAGGCTGAATCAAATGGTTCCTATCCGTGTAAGTTTAGCTGCTTTAAATCATAATCGACAACTTGTTGCTTCCTCTTGGTGTGGCTTCTTCTGTTCATTGGCATGGGCAATGTTTGGTTGGTAACTTATTATATTTCCATTGAACTTGAGTAATCATGTAAAAGTATGTAGATTGCAATAGCTTTTTTTTTTGGTGAGATTTGGGAGGCACCTTATTGATTAAGATTCAGATGACTTAGAAATAGAATAAAGATTGTGCAATCGGGATCATAATTCCCCTTATTTCATAAGCATTCCTCTGTTGGCATCACATACTTGGCTATTTATGTACTGGTTTAACAATCTGATTTTATTTAAGTAGACCTCCTTTACAAGCTGTCCCTAGTCTGTTTTGCTATATTATGTTAATCACATCTAGCTGAGGATTATCAGCATTACCGACAGCATTTTACTGTGTGGATAATGCAGAATGATACATGAATTTTTGCATTCCATTCCTTGAGGTTAAAAGTCAACCATATTTTCTTTTTTGCTTATTATGTCTTTGCATTTTTCTCTTCTTGAACAGCATGTTCCTAGGATTAATGGAGAAATACCTTCACTTGATGAAGCAACCTCAGATCATGAAAGGCTTCTTAACAGGTTATGAATTTAATTATTGTGATTTGCTTCAGCACTATTGATGAAAATGCCTGTTTTAGATGTTGTATTTGTTTAAATATTGTTTTTAACTGGTGTTTTCTGAGCTAGAGATTGTTGCTTTAGATGGAGCTTAATGTAGGAAAATACCTCATACCCCTAGCTTCACTTTTCATGATTATAGTTTGCTCGAGCTCATGTTTATGTTTATATTTTCCAGGCCTGTCATTAATGTAGTGCATGGAACATTGTATTGTCTGAAAATCACTTTCCCTTCTTATCTTCAAAATCTTTAGTACAGTAATATCTCTTTGGCATATAGTTTCATTCATGTTTGTACACTGTTTCTTATCTAGATTGCAGTTATTTGACTTCGTTGAAGTTAAGGTTCAAGGGGACGGTAACTGTCAGGTTAGTTGTTTGTAGGCTTTAGTCTTTTTGTCTAGGTTCTTACTCTGAGCAAACCATATTGGTGGTGTTGGTCCATAAGGAGATAAATCAACGTAGTACTGATGTGTTCCTTATAGTTGCTGGTCTAACTTTTCCCTGTTCAGTTTCGTGCTTTATCAGATCAATTATTCGGTACACCTGATCGTCACAAAGTTGTGAGGAGACAGGTTGTAAACCAGGTTCGCTTTATTCCTGAACTGTTCATTTATAAATTAATAACAAAATTTTCTTTAGTTTGTTACGAAGGGCATTGTATGGGTCATCCTGATGTTGTTTGGTTTGTTGTGATCATCAGCTCAGATCTCATCCGGAAATATATGAAGGCTATGTTCCGATGGACTATGGTGATTATTTGAAGAAGATGTCCAAGTATTAAACCTTCTTTTCTTCCGTAGTTTTTAAAGAGTTGTGTCCCAGTATATTGATTCTAATACCTCCTTTTCTTGTGCCAGGAGTGGGGAATGGGGAGATCATGTTACGTTGCAGGCCACTGCAGATACAGTATGGATACAATGACATTTTTTTTTGTAAAAAAAAAAACATTTATGTGGTATGCGATTTAGGTTTTAAATCATGATTGCCAACTAAGATATCTTTGGCATAGCAGCTAGCTTGGCTTCCTCAGATGTCATTGGCCATGGCAGCTAACCAGGCTTTCCTGGTCCAAATCATAATAACTACATTGTTTATAAAGAGATGATTTCATTTTTGAAATCATTGTTTTATATGCATATTTTTCTTGATTGCTATAGTTTAGTCAAATGCTGATCTGAGAAAGTCTGTAATGCAGTATGGTGTGAAGATACTCGTTATGACCTCTTTTAAGGACACTTGTTACATAGAGATTCTTCCTATTAACCAGAAGACGAAAGGAGGTAATAGTATTGGCCGAGAAAAGGTTCTGTATTGTTGGATCTTTGAAAAGGTTCCTATTAACCATAACAAGTGAAAATTTTTAAAAACGGGTTTGTTTTTCTATGTGCAGTAATATTCTTGAGTTTTTGGGCGGAGGTACACTACAATTCAATTTATTTTCAAGGAGGTATAGTTTTGTTCCCTGCTTCACTATCTGTTTCATGGAATAGGAAGGCATACCTGGTGAAGTCGTTAAACATGTATGATATTAATGGATCTCTTTAATGCTTTTAGATACCACTTCTAATGAATGCCGAAAGAAGAAAAGGTGGTGGAGTTTCAGGAGCAGGCACTAGATACGGTTGGCTCTTCCGGGATGATATCTTCTCGTTGTTCATCTTTTGCAGTTGCAGCTGGCATTCAACTCGTATGCGCTTGCAAATCTTCTTGCTACATGGCTTATATCTTTTCTGTGATTCAATCAATAAGTCTTCTTTCGATGGGTTAATAAGCTTGCTATATTCTTTTTCAGTTAAAAAGAGTCTGTACCAATTTTGCAGGCTTGGCTTAGAACAGGATACGAAATTCTGATAGAAAAAAGTGGGGGTGGCAATGTTAATCTGCACTATGACTGTTTATTTGTATCATATAATGAAAGGAATGGATAATAAATTTTTGCTTCATTTCCGATCCCCATCTTGTTATTTGGTCTGGTAATTGGAGATGTATACCCAAACCAAACCAGAACTAGGCTTGTCTTGATCTGAACAAAGCGATATTATCTTCTGATTGTAAAAACTAGAGCAATTTGATGTTGGCAATGTCTTCCCCAATGATTCCATGCATATCAAACAGCGAGAATAAGTCTTCTCTTCCCATCTCCTTGAATTTATCATCATTGTTGATCTGAAAACAACAGCATACGCACACATCAGGAGAATCATTATCAGTCAGACTCACATTATACGTAATTCAGAGACGTTCTGCAATCCCTTCTATCATTTAACAAATGAAACTTTAACTGGCAGAATTAGAGTTGAATGGCATGTTAAAAGAAGGTTAATAACCAACGGTGCATCCGACTGCAAAATAAGCAAAACCCAGTTGAGCCCTCGTATAGGAAAAGAGACCAACCCAACACACATTACAGAGGAAAATTAGTTTCCGCACATTTCATTTCAACATCACTGTCTATATATTCTTTACTATTACCAACATAAACTGCAATTCAACCTTAATAACCCCAAAACATGTTAAGCAACAAGATAAGAACATTGCATTGATTACCCATGATCCAGACCCGCTAAACCCATTTGGTCCCACCACCACCCAAAAAAGCTTAAACCCCACCAAAGATGCATAAAAAACGCCTCGCTATTAGTTGATGAGCTTTAGTCCTGGCCTATATGTTGTCCTCATCAGTATTATCCCCAGCTCCAAGTACCTTCTCCTCCTCCTCTTCCTCCTGACGCTGAGGCGTTTCACCAGCCTCCTCCGCTATAACAGCAGCTGGTTGCAGCAACAAAGCAGTGAAAGGCATATGCCTATACTCCAAATCAAAACGACAACTTGACGACGTGGCCACCGCAAACATCCCCTGCCCGTGAACAACACCACCACCACCGCCAGCAGCTCCTACAGTATGAATCTTACATGGAATAGATGGAGAAACGGAAGAAACGGGTAAATGACCAGTGGTGCTAGAAACAAGGTCTGCAGGAACTGTACCACTACCAGTAGCAGCAATAATAGAAGGCTCAGCATGACGGAGAAGCCACTCTATTGTTTCACCATCAGAACGGTGGCCTAGTTCTCGGGTTAACTGAAAAATCCTGGCAGCACAAAGAGCTGGCATCCGCACCCGCCTGCCACGACCATTAACTTTGGTATGGCGGTCTTTGGAAATGGAACCTGCCGGTTTCCTGGAGTTGGTGAGTTGGGTGGTTCTGGGGTGAGAGCCGGTGGGTATGGCCATCAGCGAGTTATTAAGATTTGAGGATTCCTGATGATGATTTGAGCTATGGAGGATGATCTTAGAGCTCATTGTCATATAAACAAATCGCTGCTTTCCTTTGTCGTCAGGATTAGTGAAGAAAGATTTGAAATTTACGAGTAAATTTAGGGTTTTTATATAGTTGGGATTGGGATCAAGGAGCAGAGAGGCTTTTATCATATGAAAATGATGGATAAAGAAAAAGATAAACAAGGCAGTGGGGCTTCAAGCTGATTCTATGGACCCCACTATATAGAGAGCCCAACCGCTTTCCAACCGTTGATTTATCTATCTGCGGTCACGATCCTTTGCACGTGGACTTAAGATTGGTGTGGGTCCTGATATTAGGTTCGGTGGGGTCGGCGTCATTTTCTTCCTTTTCTAGTTCTACAGATGATTCTACGTTGTTTGGGTGGTCCCACTCCCTAACTTTAGACAGGGCCACACTATAACATGATGGTCACGGTGATGTCATACAGTGGAAAACTACTCTATTACCCGCTTACCCGCTTTCTCCATCGACCATGCTGACTCAGCTACTCCATGACCCGCTTCGCCTACTATTAATGGGCTGGATGTTATGGGCCGCAGACTCAAGGCCCAAACAACAGCAAAGAAAGAGATAATCTTGGATAGAAGGAAGCACTCACACCGATCTTTTGAGACAGATGAGCTTCCCTCATTTTTGAGGTCTGAAAACAGTCTCTGCTGCTGCTTCAATTCCATGATAAGTGTGTAAAACCATGGTCTTTCATGAGAATCATCCAACTGCAGCGCCGCAACCATCACTTGAAGAATACTGAATTCTGTTTATAGAGCCTTGTTTTAGCAAATGGAGACCGCCAGAACTTTGCTTTCTTCTCCTCAACCATTTCCTTCACGAACCCACCTCAAGAATAGTCTCTCTTCTTCAGGTTCCCCATTTTTCAGCTGTTATTCTATGCAATTGGTTTTAGTTCTTGTTGTTTTCTTGGTTTCTTTAGTTATCTTGTGCCATTTGATTTTCTTGTAAAATACTAGAAAAGAGTTATGCTTTTGAATTTCATGGCTCCTGCACTTGAAAGTTCCCACATTTTTGTTTTCTGTGAGTACTACAAAAGTTTCAGTTATTTGGTAGTTTCTCTTCTTTTACTATGTTTGAAGGTCATCAAACAAGAAAGCTTACTTTTTTAATTAATCCTCCTGATGAAGAAACGCTAGTTCCTTGTAGTTCTTTCCGTTAGGAAGAGACTCCTTCTGGTTGCTGCCTTTTCATTTATTAGAGTTATGTTACTGCAATAACTATGGAATAATTAGAGAATAGCATTGTTTTTTTGTCAATTACCAAAAATATTAGATATTGTCATTGCCGTTTTGAATTAGAGTTTATTACTACGTTTATGATGTTTCAGAATATTGATCTGGTTATGCTTAATTATGACATTGTGCAACGTTAATGCTTCATGAACAAGCAGCTCCTGCAGTTACTTCAGTTCCAACCACTTCTTTAGCTAGAAATTTTCCTACGTCGGTTCTTTTACAAGAACAGCGAGATGAGTTTAGGCCTCTCCTAAATATGTACAAGGAAGATGCCCCTTCTCAGGTTAAACTTACACTTTTATTGCCGATGCTGCATAAAAGTTTTGGAAATTTTTACGATGTGAAATGTTCATTTGTCTTGCTTAATTATAGGCAACACTGGATAGGAGACAGATGGAAACTGGGTCATTAACGCCTGAAGGGAAGAACTATGATGACTCGGGTCGAGTAATGGTTGACTCTGAGTCCCACTTGCTTCGCTGGCCCAATTTGTGGCATTTGTAAGTTCTGCTTTATTTTCTTGATACGTTCATCTATTTCTTTTGTTTCATATGTTTGAGCCCTGAATTTCATTTTTTATTGTGTCCAATTTGTTGCTAAAGAGTGTCTTCCCAACAAACTGAGCAAAGTCCATCCTGGTCGCTGACAATGCAGTCTATTATGAATAATGCTGACGAGCTTATGGTTGTTGAACCAACTAATGTGGTTGACCTTGCTAAGAAAGCTTTATCTGCATCCAAGGATGCAGCATTGATAGCCCAGAGATCCACGGATTTTGATGATACACTTTCCACTAGGTTTGTGTCTTTGAAACGGTCACATTTCAGCTCCAGTGTCTCCTATTCACCCGGTGTTTCTGTTTCGAGGACTGATATTGAATACTTTTGCAGTTTGGCATCTGCAGGTTCTTCCGAAATTTCACTTGAGGAGGTGAAAACTGTCAAGTCAACACGACTTTTAGAGAGGCAGTCTAAGAATCGGAGAACAAAAACAAAAGAAATGTTTCATGAGCCTTATACTTCAAGAAGAGCTGGTGTGCAAAAGAAGATAAAAGAACGATTTGATCCTAGGGATCCTCTTCGACTATTTTTGTGGGGTCCAGAAACAAAACAACTTTTGACAGCAAAGGAGGAATCTGAACTGATTGCTGAAGTCCAGGTACATCTTTGAATAATATGTTGCTTGATTTGTAGTTGGACGCTTGTGTTGTGAATGATTTGACTTATGCTTGTGTTTTTCTCTTGCTGGACATGGCAATATGAAACAGGATCTAATAAGGTTGGAGGAGGTGAAAGAAAATCTTAAGCTTCAATTTGGCCGTGAACCCACCCTGGTTGAATGGGCTTTTGCTACAGGGCATAGTTATTCGGTCATGCAATCCCAACTTCATTCCGGTAATAGAAGCCGTGAAAAGCTGATTAATGCAAATTTGCGGATGGTGGTTCACATTGCTAAACAATACCAGGGCCGTGGTCTCAGCTTTCAGGATTTATTGCAGGTAAATTGAAGATCCACTTCAGACTCATTGCTAAACCAACACGCACAATTAAGTGTTTTAATAGGAAAATTTAGGTTTAAATGATTCTGTTCGAGTGGAAGTTATGAGGACAAGGTGCAAATAGAGAAGACAAAATGACCTGAAATATTATGGCGGTATAGTTCTAGATAGAAACATTTTCCTTTGAAGAACTCCAAACATCATCTCTGATGGCTACTCAGGTTGATTGCTGGAATATCCTACACGCTGTATTGTTCCCTTGAACTGGATTCTTTATGGGAAATTAGCTGTTTAGCTCTTCGTTTACAATTAGCGTCATCTTGGTGAATGCCTTTTTATCACTATACCTACTAGCCATGTTCTTGATTCTTCATATTCCATAGATATTACACTATGTTTACTTTCATAGATAAAGGAAAGCTATGATAACTTTGACTAACGTTCCATTGGCATTGAACCGACAATTATCCATGTATACATTCGGACGTTTTTCTTCTCAATCAACTTCAAGGGGAAGACAGATGGAAAAGAATGATAAAAACTGTGATGGCAATTAAGCAGAACATTACTATGAGAAAAATGGCTGAATGAGGGCAGACTGTGATTACATTTCTGTTTATTTTGTCAAATTGTTTTAGGAGGGAAGTATGGGTCTTATGAAAAGCATCGAGAAATTCAAGCCACAAGTTGGTTGCCGTTTTGCCACTTATGCGTACTGGTGGATAAGACAGACCGTCAGGAAGGCTATATGTCAGCATTCCAGGACAATCCGTTTACCGGTAATGACAAATCATCTTCCTAACTTTTCTGCAGCAATAGGCTAGACGTGAAAGCATATGTTTAAGTTGCCTTTTGTCATTCTGAATTATGCACATTCTTTGCAGGAGAATGTTTATCATATTTTGGGGAAAGTGTTGGAGGCAAAGAGGTTGTGTATTCAGGAAGGAAATCATGATCCGACCAGGGAAGAATTAGCAAAACATACTGGAATTACAGTCGACAGATTGGAAAGGTTGCTGTTTATGGCAAGAATCCCACTTTCAATGCAACAACCTGTGTGGACAGACCAGGATACTACTTTCCAGGTAAACACGTATTAATTATTTTCCATTTTATCAGATATCCATCAGCATTTGAACTGGTTTTGGAGAAAGCCGACAGTCTTTTCTTTATGTTTGCAGGAGATAACCGCAGACACTGAAGTTGAGATTCCAGAGTTATATGTGTCAAAGCAATTGATGAGAAAACATGTTCGTGGCCTGTTAAACATTCTGAACGCGAGAGAGAGGAAGATAATCAGGCTAAGATTTGGGATTGAGGATGGCAAACAGAAATCACTGTCTGAGGTGGGTGAGGTCTTAGGTTTGTCGAAGGAACGGATACGGCAACTAGAAAGCAGAGCATTGTACAAACTGAAGCAATGTCTTGGTAGCCATGGACTTGAAGCTTACGCAGATTTGCTTGTCTAGATGTAAAGATAGGAACCAATGGCCATTCACTTCACCTCATAATCTTTACTACGGTGATCTTCACTAGACCTTTTCATCAATCAGCATGAGTTGGCCAGAGTTAAAACGCCACACTAGTGCATTAGATATCTTTCCATCGTATAAACGACGAAGTTCTGGATTTAAAGCGCAGTAACTGTCATGCATGGCATTATGGTTTTAAACCATTGATGAGGTTAAAAAGAAGATAAATAACAGAAAGAGAGTAAGCCACAGAGGGAGAGAAATGGCGACCCATCGATCAGAAAGGTTTCCTAAGACCCAAAAAAGACTAAAATTTAAAACTGGCTGTCCTTCTGCACATGGCAGGTCCCCCATACCCAGCCCACATATCTGACCTTCAATTTGGAAAGTCGCATCACAAACTTTTAATTAACATCAACTTCAAACCCTTGAGATGGAATGTATATCTTCCTTTGAGGAATTAATATAATCTTACTCTCACCTTAGCTTTTATTTCATTGTATTTTGAGAAGTCATTCATGTATGATAAGAGAACACCCCGGCTGGCCAATGAACAAAGGATTTTAACTTTAAACTTTATTTCATTTTAAGATTTCAAGAAAATGATTAGTATCCGTTATTTCTGAATGTAGTATGTATTCTTTCGTTATATTACTTCATAGATATTATTATACATCCCACCACCCACGCACATATTATCCTGAATAGTCCTATAAATACAACCTTATAAACCCTACCCTTGTGATTAGTAGACAGTGAGCAGCCCCATACTCTATAGTTATAAATAGTTTTCCTGAAAGAGACTTGAATGAGCTTAATTCAAATATGGCATGCTATATATATATATATATATATATATATATATATATATATATATATATATATATATATTCTCTGGAGGATGATACAACAACTAATCATGGTTTAATGATGAAGCAAGAGTAGGTTTCTTTACTCTTTAATTAAATAACAAGTAAAACCTTGATGAACTAAGAAGAGATAATCAAGAGGGTTGTTTGAGAACAGTGAATGATTGATGGGTACATTTTAAAGAACACGTCACAGGGCATGCACCCGTATCAGTGGACTGCACGTTCATTTCCTTGAATGAAGCCATCACTAATCTTGGAGAAATTATTTAGGCAGCAATAAGTAATGAAGGCAATGTCCTTACTACTGCTTACCCACCAATCATCAATCTGCACTTTTCTCAATTTCTAGTCCAAACATCTCTCTTAAATTTCTGGGTCATCAGGACTTGGTCCTCTTTCATTTATTACGAGAGAAATAGTCCTTTCGACTAGCCGCGCAGTTCTTGTACACTCCACCCTATGACCTATTTCAATAATTTACAATAATATTTATCGATTTTCATCGCTTTCTGCATCTCCGGGCTTTTGTTTTGGTGCTGGAAAGAACTATGTCAGAAACTTACTATGCGGTAAAAAGCAGCAGATATGAGTTCTTACGTTTGGTAGGTCCAGTTGGGGGAATACGAAGAATATTTATGGCAATCATGTCTGCATATTGTATGATAATTATATTAATAAAATGCATATAATGCGTATATATTAGATGGGATTTAAATAAACATTAATAAAGAGCAAGAGGGGGTGAAATGGAAAGAAACATAAGGTCCATACTGTGTGTTCATATGCTGCACCATTCTCTTCCCTGACAACTGGTGGGTTACAATGGCTACAGTCCATACCTAATGCCAATAAAGTTAGCATGAGAGTAACAGAGATTTACAGAAGAAAAAAAAAAGAACCCAAAACCCAAAAAATCCTCTTCCTCCTCTCTATCTATCTCTATAAATACATCAGAATCTCATCAGTATTTACTGCTTCTTCCATTCAACTTCTCCACACACACATATATATACACCTTGTTGGTATCGTTTATCAGTAGGCATATGCCTGAAAGGGAAAGAAACTCGAGCTTTAATAGCAGCCAGCACGTGTGCGAGCCGTGCAGATCATTTGGTCAGAAATGTAAGCATTTGGTGAAGAAACAACGAGCCAAATTCTACATTCTGAGGCGATGCATTGCCATGCTGGTTTGCTGGCATGAGCGTGAACGTGGAGACCCCTGAGTTTCACCATAGCTTCTATCTCTATTATTTTCATGTCATATTTTGCTATTTTTAATCATATTCTATGTATCTATATCTATATATATATATATATATATATGAGAGTGTAATTAATATATTAGAAATCTTTTCCTTTTTCATGAAAATATCATCCTCATTTCTTCGTCTGGTAGACATGAATCGTAGATTCAACTTTTCTTGATATATAATCTTTTTCCTTTTCTACTTTGAAAAAAACTCAAATTTCTGAGATATTTTTCTTTTTTCTAAATAAATACATAGAGTGGGGAGCTCAATCGTTAATTAGTGTGCTCCCCAACCTCCAAATTCTATAGGATTTCCAATGCAGACTATATTTAATCAATTTGGCCTTGTTTTATTACACCATACCCATCATCCATTAATCTTGGACTTCCTTCTCTTTAATTTGGACCTCTATCCTTTATGTGTCCTAAAAACCCACCACCCCTTGGAATAATGTTTCTTTTTCACCAACAATACTAAATCAATGGTTTGGTTGGGGGCCATATATGAATGCTTATCATCTGCTCTAATTCAATTTCTTCCATAATTTCATTGAATAATTCATACATATAGTCAAAATAAGAGGCTTTAAGAAGAATGCTGAAGAACCCATTTTTCAAACAACAATTAATAACACATTGACTTTTTATCTATTTATTTATTTATTATTGATGAAAAGAAATTAATAGTGGAAAAGAAGTGGGTGAAACTGCATATTAAGTTGGATAAAACGTGGAAGCCGACAGCCACAAGGAAATTTCCCCGAAATTAATAACTATGAATATTCAACTTTATATATAAATAAATTTTTAAGATTAATTATTTAATTTTTCTAAAATCATTTTCCTCAAATATTTATATACCTATTAATATTTTTTATTAGATCGAATTATATATTTATATATAGATGCAATGAATGAATGAATGAAACAAATACCAAAGGAGGCTATATGGCTATGCTACGCAAATGGGTCGATCACTTTCTTCACTGTATTAATATTGCCCCCTCGTGCGGCCCTCCCTCCTCCTGCCACTACTCGCCTTTTCTTTTATGGTCCCTTCTTCCATGTTCCATTTTTGTGCTTTACTTTCTTTCCTTTGGATCTTCAACCCACCCAAGCTGAAGTGGGTTCTCCGATCTCATGTATTTATTTGCACTGATCAAGTCATTTACTTGATTAACAAATGGAAATGATGATTAAATTAGTGCAAATGGGTGATGATGTGAATGGGGAAAGAGAAGAGGAAACACGTGCGATCCTGACAATGGTGGAAACCGTGACACATTTATGAAAGCATTGAATTTTAAAAACATGTATGCTGGGATCCTTCCCACGTGGACACGCACGTGTGGTTTGTCTGAAGCTAAACGCCACAGTCGACAAATGTTATTAACTATGGTCGCTCGGTACTCAATTTATTACCATGAACGTGCCTTCATGGAATAGTAACCAAATTCTGTTATTATATATATTTATCATTATAAAAAAATAATCATAATAGTAAAAGTTCCATTTTCTACTGCATGAATGCTGAATGCATTTTGTTTAATTACTATTTAAAAGGTATTATTTTTTATTTTTGAAAATGGCTTTAGGTTATCTTCTCCAACCACTTGTCAGTTATCCCATATTCTTAGATTCTTTAAAAACAAAACATATTAGCCAAGTATATATATATATATATATATATATATAATAGATGATATTTTAAGACCATGGTAATCCATGGCAAGTGTGGAAGGGGTCCGGACAGAAATGAAAGGGTTTCAGTTGGGTGAACGAGCAGAAGGTATCTTTTTTGGGTTAAAATGGGGACCCATAAAAGTTTACCAAAAGAAATTTAAAATAGGGAAGGGAGTAATATGGTGGGGGGGAAGGTGCCCATAGGCATGATTGATATCCACTTGTATGATATGATATGATGTGCTTTCTCGCCATTATTATTAGTATTATATATGATCATTTCTTTAGGTACATGATATGATTTGATATTATGTTTTCTTGTTTCCAATTATCCCATAATTCATAATATTGCGTTTTTAATGATTCTTTCTGTGTGGTGGTGGCCTCCCAAGTTCTTCCTTTTAGATCGTATGACATGCAATTCGTTATACGAGTAAAAAATTGTATAGATCGTAGATGTTTTAACGTATTTAAACTTCATTATTCGTATGGAATAGGGACCAATAATAGCATGAAATAATGAAGTTTCAAGGGTATGAATGCGGGTAGGTGGGTGGATTCACCTACATTTGCAGCAATACTTGAACACCACATAATTAGTCCAAGATGGGTCCTATTTTCTACATACAAGCAATTGAATTGATGCAATGGTGATTTTTCTTAGTTAAAGGTGTCGTCACACCATTTGATATTAAGTTTTTCAAATGATATCGTAGCAGGAGGGAGCTAGCTAGCTCACTAATAAGTTTAAGTAGAAGAACATATAACCGTTAACCCACCAAAAAAGAAAAAGAAGAAAAATGATGGAGACCCAAATAGAAAAATTCAAAGAATCTTGAGAATGAAGATGATATTTTTTATGAAATAAGGTTATGGGGGTCACATATGTTGGGTAATGACAACCCAAAAGCATGCTTGGTAAGGACCCAATTTGACAAGAGAGCCCTAAAAGTGGAAGGACAATTATAATTTTTAGCACAGAAATGAGTGCTCTCGCTCACTAATCTCCAAGTTTTTAACATGTGGGGTTGTCCCCCAAAAAGTAGCTTAGTCTAATCACTACTAGTACCACCCACCTCCCCCCCTCCATAAACATGTCTTATTTCCTCCATTCAATTCCCCATTTTGCTTTAATTTTAGGAACATGACTCCACATCTCCTACATTTCTCCATTTTACCTAACATTTAATCCCCATGCTTGGATTTTGCCCAAATCATCCTCAGTTTTTTCCTATATGTCAAGCATGTGATGATGGGTATTAAGTACATAATTATCAAAGCCCCCCTATCACACTTACTATATTACCAAATAAACAAGGACCCATCTCAAAAAATAAGCAAGAAACCTATAAAATATATATCCTTATTCTTTTAATATTTTCAAAACTATTTCATAAATTAAAAAAAAACAAACATCAATTTCGATATATATATATATATATGTTAATGTTCATTTCCTAAAAGTTTCTTACAAGAACAGTTTGTAAGTCGCAAGGATCATGAATGGCATTTCTTTACCCCTACTGCACATACAACAGTTTTCTGGTCATATGATTGTTAAGGTTAAACTCAAGAATTCACACGTGGGCAAGCCTATTCTTACATATGCACGGATGGGTTATGGTTATTTATTCAAAACTTTCTGCAGAGATAGATATATATATATATATATATATACACACACACACACACACATAGGAGTGAAAAGGATGTATAGCAGAACAATGTTGTCAGTATGAGCTACACTGAAATGAATTGCAGTTTTGTCAAGTTTCCATGCATTGAACTCTTCACAGCTCAGAGTCACAGAGTTGTTTCCATTGATCATATCATTGTAACCTGGAAAAGCCTGGCAATTTCTGATTTATATCATATATATCATCTTCAAGTATATTTCTGATTTATATTCAAAATCAAAAAAAGAATAAAGCTTATAATATGAGTAAAGGAAAAGTAATTATAAAATATAGCTAGAGTCTTCTAGAAGCAAATGATTGAGGATTTTTTAAGAATTTTTATCTGGCCTGTTAAAATATTGGGGGGGGTGGCGTGGTGGCCTGTTAAAATGGGGGGTGCTGGCCTGTTAAAAAGGAGGGGGGGAGAGGGGATCAGCAGCAATCCCAAGGACTGTAATGAGGACACCGTAATGAGGACAGATGAGACACGAATTTCTGAAGGGTATGCTCCCTCCTCAGACCGACAGACCAATTTGGTGGTCGAACATCCATTTCTTACTAAAGTAACCATGGCTTTCCTCACCTATCACTCGCCAAAACCTGTTATGTCCATACGTTTCATCTCACATCATCATTTCTCCCTCAATAATACATATTTCTTGGATTTTTTAGTACTTGATCATCTGTTTATCTTTACTATACGTTTTTATATTCAGTGCTCAATCTTCTTGGTTTTATGAACGTTAATTAACATTCACATGCATATGACAATTGCTTTGGCAAGTCAACTTGAGGAATTAATGAAAATTTAGCTAGCCCTTGTGTCCAGTTCTGAGATGATAAGTAGTTGTAATTTGATGCCTGGAGATGAATGTTTTTCATGGCTCATTATCTTGGATCAAGAAATGATCCAGGAAGATGCATGTCATGCCAGTAGCATCTGACAGAATTGTACTCTGAAACCCCTCAACATTGATCAGAACCTCTATCTTGTTAAGTCCATTTATCATTAGGAGTTGTAACCTTCACTTGCTGAGGTATGCGAAGTTGTTTCATCCGCTTAACCATGCAATGGTGGAATACCATGTTTATTGGGGTGGTCCACAAAAAGATTCGAGATGCTATCACCTAGTATAGCATAATGGGAAGTAGAGCTCTCCATCTTTTGCGATAAATCCCATGTCCCCAGCATTCATCCATCGTACCCTTCAAAAATGAATGCCGCCATCAACGAATGCATGCTTGGAAAAGATGAAGATTCCGGAGTTCAAATATCTTCATAATAACCAATAAAAGTAGAATCCCTTCTACCAACTTGGAAGGGTAGCTGGTGTCTTCCACCATCTAACTTTGGGCAAACATAAAATTCTCAAGACTACACGTATAAATAATTGTATGCAAATATAGATACAGGACCGACGTGAATAACAAAAGCATGGGCTTTGAGTCATTGTCTAACTGTATAGATCGTCGTCATCAGCTCCGCCTGCAGAAGCTGTGAAAGGATCGGTTCCTGTAGCTGCACCACTGGTTTCAGAAAACCTGAATTCAGATCCAAACCCTCTTGATTGTTGTAAAGTCTGAGCAAATGCCTGGTATTTGCGGATGTCAGCATCGCTCACACTCCTCCTGGCGTACTTCATGGATTCTTCGAAATGCGCTGCCTTGATCTCTGCCACTTCATCCTCAACATCTTCCTCCATAGCTTCTGGGTTCTCTCTTCGCCTTCTCTCCCTCTCAATATCCTACACGATAAACCATTATATAAAAGAAAGAAAGAAAGAAAAGGTTAACTTGGAAAGAAAAGTGGATGACGCAATAACATACTTTTTCAATATTTTCTCTGATAGCATATTTGCAAGCACGCTGGCATATTTCAGTGATATCAGCACCACTGAAGCCCTGAGTATACTTGGCAAGTGCTCTAAGGTCAACATCTTTGGAGACTGGTGATTTCCTCAAGCAAGCTTTGAAAATTTGATGGCGTGAATCCTCATCAGGAAGAGGAATGTAGATCAGCTGATCAAGACGGCCAGGACGCAGAAGTGCAGGGTCTATGATATCAGGTCTATTAGTGGCTCCAATTATGAAAACGGTTTTCTTTGCAGACATACCGTCCATCTCAGTCAGAAGCTGGTTCAAAACTCTATCTGCAGCACCACCAGCATCTCCTACACTGCTTCCTCTCTGCATGATGTGGCATAAAAGAGTGAGAATAGAACACTAAATAAAATAAATTGTGCTTTCTTTGCTATCGAATAACTCAAATCCTAGGAACCTTGACGTATCCTTGTTACTGAAAATGCTGTATCACGCATCAACAGTCCTAACACAAACCTGAGTTGCAATAGAGTCAAGTTCATCAAAGAAGAGAACACAAGGAGCAGATTGTCGAGCCTTGTCAAAAATTTCTCGAACATTGGCTTCACTCTCACCAAACCACATTGTAAGCAATTCAGGACCCTTGACACTGATAAAATTTGCCTGGCATTCATTTGCAATAGCTTTAGCCAGAAGAGTTTTCCCACATCCTGGAGGGCCATAGAAAAGAACTCCCTTAGAGGGTGACATCCCGAATTTCTCAAATTTCTCAGGGTGCTCCACTGGATACTGAACAGTCTGCATCACATATAACCAGACAACCGTGAGATAGTAACCAAAGATGTACTGAAGAGTGCAAGTCGCAAATGCACTACAAGGATAACAGTAGATCAAAATCAATTACCTCTTGAAGTTCCCGCTTAACATTCTCAAGACCACCAATATCTTCCCAGCTCACATTAGGCACTTCAACAACCTAGACCAATTATTTTTTGTTAGAAAAACTTCAAGAGCACAATGACAATCACTGAAATAAGCAACAACCAGCCCCTAGAAACACTCACCGTTTCACGCAAAGCAGACGGGTTACTTGTTCCAAGTGCAGTTTGGAAGTGTTCATTAGTCACAGCCATGGAGTTAAGTATCTCAGCATCTATCGTTTCATCTTCCAAGTCAATAACATCCATCTTCTCCCTAATGCATTGAAGTGCAGCCTCAGTGCAAAGAGCTGCCAAATCAGCTCCAACATAACCATGGGTGTCTTTGGCAATCCTTTCCAAATCAACCTATAAAACAAAAATAGCAGAATTTTATATAAATTAAATGACTAAGCAAACAGAAGAAAACAGAATATGATTTGATAAAAGAAATTAGTATTTGATCTTTACATCTTCAGCTAGCTTCATGTTCTTTGTATGGATTCTAAGAACCTCAAGACGGCCAACTTCATCTGGAACACCAATGTCAATTTCCCTATCAAATCTCCCAAACCTTCTCAAAGCAGGGTCAATGCTGTTCGGACGATTTGTGGCTCCAATTACAATAACATGTGCACGAGATTTGAGCCCATCCATAAGTGTTAAGAGCTGGGACACTATTCTCCTCTCAACCTCTCCATGAGTCTTCTCCCTCTTGGGAGCAATTGAATCAATCTCATCAATGAATATAATTGATGGTGCATTCTTCTCCGCTTCCTCAAAAGCTTTTCTAAGATTGCTTTCACTCTCCCCAGCCAATTTTGACATAATCTCAGGTCCATTAATACAGAAAAAGAAAGCACCAGTTTCATTGGCAACAGCCCGTGCTATAAGCGTCTTACCAGAACCAGGAGGTCCATAAAGCAGAATCCCCTTTGGTGGCTTCACACCAATTGATTTGAACAGCTGAGGATGTCTTAACGGTAGCTCCACCAACTCTCTAATCTGAGCCATCTGTTTTCTAACACCACCAACGTCATCATATCCAACTTCATCCAACCTATTTTCATCTTCTCTCCTCACTGGCTCTCCCTCGCAGAAAATTTCAGTGTCAGGAGCAACCACACAGTACTCTGCAGGGTCAGTCTCGATAACCTTGAACTCCACACTTCTCATCCCTCCCCTCACAAGGAAAAGATCACCCTTCCTAACTGGGCGATATGCCTCCAAGAAATAGGCTGCAAACATATTTCAGCAGGCCCAAATCATTAGGAGGAGGAAGCGTGAAAAAAAATAGCAACAGGAGGAAAGGTAACAAGCACAGAACATCAACATATTATTTACCATAATAAGTTGGCACAAACACCTATCAGCAGCATGAGCCCTAAAAAGAATTTTTAAACATGACCGTGTGATTACTGTACTAGCAACCTCAAAACATGAAAGGCTAGGAATTCATTTCTTTTCAATTCAAAATAATAACAGAAAAGTATCGAGTGCAAACAAAGTTTACAGCTATAATGTTGACATGCATTCATTAAACATTAATGGTTTTCAAACATTTTTATAAGACCTAACTTTTGTCAAAATATATATGAATTAGAAATTGTTAGCCTCCAACTACAAAACCACAGAACATCCATGTAAAATTCAATAGACTATCAGAGGCCAAATAGATGGAAATGCTTACAAGGACAGATTTTTAAAATAGCTATCTCTCTGCATGTTTGTGAACACACATACTGACCGAATTTTTCTTAGGATATTGCTTGAAAGTAGAACACTTAGAATAAACTCACGTTTCAAGAATGCATCAAACAGGTTCCCCGTGACTCCTTCAATTGTGTCATCTATAGGCAGTATATGCACACGCTTGCCATATTTAACATCAGGACATTGATGCACAGAGACAACATCACCAAGCCTAACCCTCAGGTTTGACCTCACAACCTTGTTCATCCTGATCTTTGGCTCATCACAGGATTCATCAGCAAGGGCAATGCAGATAGTATCTTTCCTTTTCTTTCCCTAAATGCCATGAACAGAACAGCAAAACACTTGCCAATTAGAAAAATACATCTGTAATTTTAAGAAAACACCAAATAAATATTGAAAGCTTGCCAAAGATAACAAGTAAATAACTGAAAGCATCCATAAGAAAAATACAAGCAAGCTTAAAAATATTAAAGCCAATACAGGAAGAAGGAACAATTCCATTTAAAGTCAAAAAGAGACTTTGAGCCTCCATCCAATGCATAAATTAAACAATAAAAAAAGTAGATAAACACTACTATATCAATAAATTCTCCAATTATGCGGCTATTAAATCGTCAATCAAATGAAATAACCTCATATACATAACCTCGAAACACCTTCATGCAGCCAAAACTAAGAAGCAAATTCACTTGATGCGGTAAATACAAGCAAACTTAACACCACTAATCCCCTACAGAGCAAATTCCTTTCGCAACAGCCCCATTCAAAGCCTTGGTTTAACAATGAAATAAAACAGACGAAAACAATTGTGATGTCATTTTTCTGATTACAATCTATTTAACAATATTAAGCTCCTATTCTCAATAAAGGAAAAAAAAAAAGCTCCCACAAAAGCAAATTACTTCCTGAACAACAACCACTCAATGCATTGGGTAAGCAGAAAAAGCAAGTAACATTATTTATCGTTATTTTAGTGGTTGAAGAGATTAAACCCTTAATCAAATACAACACAGCTTCATATTCCAAAAAATACAACAGATTTTACACCACCAGCAAACCAACACAACTTGATCATCAAATTTTCCAATTAGGCGGCAATTAAGTTTCAACCAGGAAAAAAACTTCAGATATCAATCTCTATAGTACATTCACAAGCAAAAATAGAGATAACCCAATTCAACAACTACAAAGAGTAAAACAATTCAATCAAAAACATATATAAGAAAAAAGGTAAAACCTTAATCAAGATAGTGTCACCGCGGAAGAGCTGTAGCTTCTCCATGGTATCAGGATGGAGAGAAACAACAGAGTTATCATCATTAATAGCCTCGTCAACAACAAGCCGATTTGGGGACTTTTTGCGCTCTAAAATTGCAGTGCTAAAATCCCTTTTGGGTCCCTTACTGAAAAATCAAAAACAAACCCATTAACACGAGCCACCTCAAAAATCTAAACGTCACATTCTTTTCTCAAAAAGATGGAAAATTTATGTCGATGACAGAAAATGAACAGGCGGGTAACAAGTGACCATAGTAATAGATCTGGGGAACGATTAAGAGATACTTACGAGTCGGATGATTCGGCTTGGTTAGACATGGTCGAGAGATGAAACTACAGAGAAAACTGATAAACCGCAAAAGGAAATAGATTTTGGGATGTGAAGTAATTGAGGGTGCGAGGAAGCTGGTGGGTTATTTATATGAGACGCCTCTTCCTTTCTTGTTAGGAAAGAAAAGTTATTAATCTCCTTTTTCTTTTTGCTTTTATTTTTAATTTCCAATCATTTCTGATACGATACAACCCAAATCAATTTGTTATAAATTTAAATTTCTATCATAACCTACGGATTCATATCTAAATCAATTTTTAATTCTCTGTATTATCCCCCATTGATCTGAAAATTACGAGGGTGTATAATATTCTTTTAATTATATTCTTGTAATCCATGTTTAACATTTTATGACCATGGAAAAGAGGTTCAAGGAAGGGTCCTGCCAGACCCACACCGCAGATGGGTCGATTACTCCTCTATCCATGGGCTGGTGGGCCGCCATTGATGTGCCTTACTTAGACTATTTAAAGATTTGTTAAAAGTTTTTTTATTAAGCGATTTGCATGGATCTGATACATGCATTAGTTACGAATTTTGATCATCATGTCAGTAATGAATTGATTGAAATTCCTTTCTGATGATCCAACTGTGGATATTGCAACCTCTTCCTTCTCTCTTAGTTGCTTGATGTTCTCCCTCAAGGCCTTGCCCGAGTTTCCATCCATCAAAGTCTTGATCTTTTGAGCAACTTCGTACCTTGTCAATGGCTTCTTATCACAGAGATTGATCCCAATTTTCCAATCATCAACCACTAATTTTCTGTTGGTGAATTGATCGGTCAGTAAAGGGTAACAAAGCAATGGAACACTGCACCATATGCTTTCCAATATAGAGTTCCATCCACAATGCGTCAGAAACCCACCAACCGCTGGATGCGAGATCACTAAATTCTGACGACACCACGGCACGATCAACCCTCGGTCTTTGATCTCACTTTCAAATTCAACCGGAAGAAAATCAGCGTCATCAGAGCTTATAATGTCAGGCCGAAGTACCCAAATGAAATTCACTTCGCTAAGCAAAAGCCCATGGGCTATCTCTGCAACTTCTTGCTTGCTACAATGGGCGTAGCTACCAAAGGAGACGTACAAAACTGAACCCTGAGCCTTGGTTTCTAGCCACTGGGTGCAGTCTGACTGGGACCATAGGCTAGTAGGCACAGTACTGTTGGTGAAGCCAGTGGAAGGGAAAATCGGGCCAATTGCATAAAAGGGTTGCTTTTCTTGGAGGGCTAAGATGGTGTTGGGTTCAAATTCTTGTACTGTGTTACAAAGAATGAAATCAGCTTTTTTCGACTCCTCGAATACTGCTTTGTATATAATCTGGTGAACCACAGTTGTTACGTCTGTAGCTTGAAGATAAGAAGTCAAGTCTTTTGGGTCGATAGCTTTAACTCCTGGTATATAATCAATGGTGTCCTCTCGATTTTCTAGAAATAATCAAAACAAGTAAATCAAAAGGGCAATTTTAATGAAGTTGATCTTAAAGATCAAGTGATCTTTATAAGAAGTGTATCAAATGAACATACCAAGACAGGCAAAATGGCCATAAGCCTTGAGGAGATCTAAGTGATAGTAGAGAGTATAAATCAAAGCAGGTTCGGTCCAAAATGAGACGTTGATAAATTTATACTTGCTGGCAATCACAGCTGGCCAGACGAAGAAAGTGTCAGCTATCAAGCTATGGATTCTACCAGGTTTTGTTTGAACGAGCTTCCCGACAAGATCATCAACGTGAGCAGAAAAAACATGCAAAAGGCCTAGCATGAACTGATCATGGTTCAGAGATCTATCAAACCCTAAAGGAAACCCATCACTTACAGTTGCGTAACGAATATCTAACCCAGATTTACGTGCTTCAGAAAAGATATCATAATCTTGTTGGAGGACGTATTCAGGCTGGTGATCATCATGAGCTGCTTTTACTATTTGAAGGTGTATTGCTTCCGTGTTGATAAAGGTTACGGTGAAGCCATTAGATGCAAGCTTTATTGCAAGATGAACAGCAGGTATTAAGTGTCCTAAGAGAGGATAGGCTACCATTATAGCGTGAGGTTTTTCTCGTCCATCCTCCATTTTTCAGTACAGCTAAGCTTAGTATATTGCTTTCCAGTGAAGTATATGAAGTTTGGGTGCAATATGAAGATATGCAGTTATTTGTATTGATAGAAATGATCAAGGGGATAAAAAGAAATGCATGTTGGGAGAAATTTAAGGGGCTAATGCTAATATAATATAATTCAAAGATATTACATGAGAAAGCTTAGTCTTTGCGGATAGTTCTTTGAATCTTCAACGACAAGATGGATTATAAATGGCTCCACCCTGAATAGACATAATATCCCAACCATTTTCTTTCAGTGAGAACTTCTGTTTTACAAGTATCATTATGAAAATCAGGTGTATTGGTGCTTTTCGAAAAATTTTAAAAATCTCAAATAATAACGTCATCGTAAGCATTTTACGTTAAAAAATTGTAGGTACAGCTGCATATAATAATTATTGAAGTGGCTGCTATCATGTTTGTTGAGGGTTTAAAGCAAAGAAAATTTAGACGGCTAAGAAGATGCCTGATCATTGGAGGTTGCAGACAAGCAACAACTGGGGGAGTTGTTCTCAAATTGATTGATGATGGCTCATGACATATGGGAATGGGACCGTAAATTCTTATAATTGAACATTACTTTGTCTATTTTCAGGGGGGTTTGAAGTATAATTTTCTTCGATATCAGGAGTCACAGTTACTTGTACATTAGTGAGTGGTTTGTTTTTCTTTGATTGGAACAAGTGGGTCTATATTAGACACCGCTCACTTCGTAGTACAATAATACTTCTTTTTTTCCTAAAAATCCTTCGGAATTCATGCTCTCATCATGATCATCAACTAAAATCTGCATTTTATCTTTAGCCATATCTTCAGAAAACTTGCTGTGATTTTGTTTATCATGAAGGAATTGTAGCTAGAAGTCGGGGAATGACTGTCAATGTAATCATTTGTTACCATATGATCATGTTTCTGAGGGCTCTCTAATTGAGGTTGTTGGAATCACATTGAGCGGTAATAGCATTCCAAGGAATAGCAACCATCCATCAATTTCCAAGAATTGATAGATAAAGAACCAGTTCAGATCAAATGTAGTAGTTCTTTTTGCTCATAAGGGTAGCACAGGTGTAACAATTTACAGGATCGTACTAAAAGAACAAGTAGTCGAGAAAGAAAATGTATGAAATTATACATGTCTATTTTTGTACAGATGCTGGAGACTCTGATCAGGGAACTTTTTCCAAACACAACCAGAATTTCTTTTTGGCTTCCACCAATCCCTTCAGCATACTTCTTACGTCAGTGAAATGAATAGTAATTAGTCATTCGACTCCAAGATATCCGAAGCTCTTCAGGTTTCATCCTTTCTCAGAATAGATCCCTTGAGTAACAACTTGGAGAATTTCAAACCCCGCTCCCAATTTTAAAATCTGAAAACGAGCAACTTTCTCGAGCCTCTACCACTGGCGTTGCATCTTTCTTGTCCAGCCCAAAAAAGGAACAGTTTTGAAACGCGTCCAAGCTGCTAGCTATCAGACGGTTCAAGCCACTAAGGCTATCACTTAGAATAAATTCATCGTTGTGGTATTTAGAAGCTGGTAAATCAAGATCTAATGGTCCTAAAGACTCTGGCTGCATGACCCAAAAAAGTAAGAAAAACAAAAGGTCAGGCTGCAACATAAATAGAGTAAATCACGACAGTTTGCCATTTATTCTGGTTGAGTTTCTCATACTCCAGCCAACTAAACTTTGTAAAGCACCCTACTTCACTAGAAAAAATGTTGATGCAAACGGCTCTCAAAACAGTACCTCCAGACAAAAGTTGAAAGCAAGGCATCATGCATTGAAAGAGAACGTACCCAGTAGATATCCGTAAGCTCAGTAAAATCTTCAGCTGACTTGTCAAAAACTTGTGGATCAGGTGAAATTTCATCCATAAGGTCATCAGCATGATCAACATGTCCATCCCCATCAGCCAAAGCCTGCAACAACAATCTCTATTACACGTGGTTGTGGTCATGTATTCTTTTATGGATGAAAATAACATAGCTTGGAAAAACTTGAGCAGAAAACACCACCTCAGAACAGGCTGCAGAAGTAGGCGAGTTTGTATGTTTGCCAACCTCTGGAGAGACACCACCAGTTGAAGTAGGAATTTCCCTGCGAAGAGCATGATTTTTTTGAAATATGAAGGCATCACATGTTTCTTCAGCATCCCAGATTGAAGAAGTGTGCGATGCTTCTGCAGATGGAAATATTGTTGCGTTTTGATGTTTGGACATATGAGCAGCAATAGCAGCATCAAATGAATCACAGCTGAATGGTATCTGCTGAAGATTCTGATCGCTCTGAGTAATAGGGTGATCAATGCAATCAGGGTTCACATCATGAGACAATTCGGACAACAGATCTCCAACACTAATGTTAGTGAGGCTGTCAGCCCATTCACCAGCAGAAAGCGCTGCACCACCACTCAGTCTCATATCATCCTGAGCATATACAGGTCAAGCAATGAGTTACGAAAATGGTAAAACATCTGTGCACATTTCACATGAATAAATCATCTCAAAGTTTTGTGGTAGGCATTCCCACACATAAGAAAGAAGGTGAGAAGCAATCTATTCAAAATTAAGGATTTCCTTCTAAGGTATAGACTGATCTTTAACCTGCACAACACAACTCAAAAAATACAATGGGGGAAAGCAATAAGGAAATTATGAAGGGAAATTTCTTATATCATTTGCATGCTACAATGAGATCAAATCTAAACATTTTTGCCAGTGCCAATAGATTATGTACGGTCTGACAGCAGCAACCACATATTGTAAATATGAGAGAGCCAGATACACTTACTGCATCATCCAATTGTTTCTTATTCATCCGGTCACCAATCTCCTTCCCATGCCACGATACATTTACTGCAGGACCAGATGATTCAATAAAGCCATTTCTCAGTCTTGTGGCTAGACACCCACTAATTTCATTGGGAAAATCTGTTGAAGAGACTGCAGAACCACAACTCTTGTTCTCTGTTGATAGCTGATCCTTACATTTCTCAGAATGATCATTGGTTGACGGCTCAGATGCGGAAGCACAACTCATAATCTTCCTTCTTTCATTTTCCATGTCCATAGCAATCCCATCTGGATTGGAACCGGATGCCAAAGGGGCTTGCAAAAACACAGATGTATGTTCAGCATCCGAAAACCAACCGTACCTTCATTAAAGTTGTTAATATCAGTAAAATATATATTTGGATCTTATATATAGAATGGATACAAGTTGATAGAAACTAAAAAACCTCAGGCGAAACACTGGAGGACTTCCTATTGATGTGTATACATCTACTGCGCTAACTATGGAATCTTGTCTCCATCTCTGATAACCAACAAGATTTTCTCGATGAACACTGTAAGGGAAAAGCATTAACTCCCCAGATGCTATGCTTGAATTTCCCCATTTCCGGTTTAAGTGTTCCAACACAGATGATATCTTTTTCCGAGTACTGAGAGTCAGCTCCAGGTGTGGATTATGGTTATCCTGAAAAAAGATTAAACCATGGTCATTCTTAAAGGTTCAAATCCTGCCCACTCAGTCACTAAATTTTCTCTACAGACCAAAAGAGTTTCTTTTGTCCTCACCATTTCTAAGGCTCTTCGAGTGCTATCATCAATTGGGAACAACTGGAGCTTAAGTTTCATATTAGCGCAACTATTACTCTCAGCATAATGATTTCTTTGTGAAAAAGCAGGCAAAGGGGGCAGGCCTTTCTCAATAGGATCAGGACCCTTTTGATATGTTTCAATGGGATCAGGACTCTTTGGATCTGCATAATAAAATATAAAGAATGATTGTGAATACTAATTCAAATAGTGATCATTCAAAATTGCAGACCATAACTAATTATCTATCTGACCTGCCATACACTGGTCACGTTCAACCTCTTTGTCAGTAGCTTCTCTCTCCAAATGCTCAGCAGCATCTGCAACTAAAGAAACGCCAGCAATAGCTGCCTTCTCCCATTTTTTATATGCAGCTGACGAGACAACACCTACTAAAGATAAGTAGGATTGACTCAAAATGAACATAATGATTCATTCTGTCAACTACAGCCTTAACATTCCAATTTAACACGGTGCACATGTTTTCAAATCTCAAAGATCAAAGCAATCAATCATGGCTAGCATGAGTATTGTAACAAATGATGAAAGAATCTTATGTTGGAAAAGATGCATACTGAAATTGGCAGAACTGAAAAGAAATTGATGGGAATCAAAACTCATGTTAAACTTCCCTTATAAGAGAACAATTACCCAGTCCCAAGAAAACAAAACAATTAACCATGCCAGCATGGGCATCATCATAAACAATGAAATCAGTTGCTAGATCAAAGAAGATGCATAATGAAATCAGAGGATCAAACAGGAAATATTATTTGTGTAAACTTCTCTTTTGAGAGAATAATGACCAAATCCCAAGAATTTTAAAAAAAGATTTAGAAGCAAAGAATTACCTTGTTTGCGTCGTTGCCTTGCAGGTTTCATTGCAGTTGATTCTCCTCTGTTGCCACGGATGATACTTATACTCATATTGCGCTTTAATGAGCCCTTTCCTGCTCCTAACCTTTGCAAGTTTTGAGCATCCATGAGAACCAGCTTAACGGTACGAGGTTCATGCCCTGGGGCTCTATTCTGATTAGTTAGACTGCTTGGAGAAGGAGGACTATTTTCCAATTGTGAAGGCCTTTTTCTTACATTCTTTTTTCGGTCTTTTAAAAGTTGGTTCTCCTTCATGGAACAGAATAGGGTCAGTTGTGTTTCCAGAAACCAAGAAAAAAACATCAGTTGGAGTAGAGAATCATAACTAACCAGTGCTTCTATAAATATCTTAAACCTGCGTGGCTTCAGGTGAAGTTTTGAGGCTTTGCAGCTGTATTTCTCCAATAAAGACCACCTACAAAAAGTAAAATATTGAGAGAGCCAAATACATGCAATTGATTGAGACCATGTCAGGAAATGTACTCCATGAAAAAAGCTTTAGTGGTCTTCATCACTGAAACGAAATGAGCCAAATGAAGACCTTTGATTATAAAGTATTAGCGCCAGTAAAGCAACAGATCCTAACAATTTTTTAATCATACTAACTAGTTCAGTAAGAACATCTCAGCCCCTAAATCTGTAGCGTGTTCTTTGAGCTGAGGAATGCTTAATGATTAGCCTAATTGAAGAATGAACAACTAAAAAACATATTGTATATCTTTTCATATACTCAAAATCCTCCTTTCCATTCCTGTGTTTGAATAGGTTCCTTAGTTCATAAACATGCATGTAAACAACACAATTAAGTAGACTATGAGAATACCATCGCAGCATTGCAGCATTAGTATCTTTGGAGTTTTTGGCATCTAGACATAATCCTGGACCCAATAACTTGTTCATGCGCCTCACAAGACGATAGTAGTAATGCCTGACCTGAAAAATATATGAAAAGAATTCAAAGGGTAAACAAGAAAATATCCAATAGATAAGAAAAAAACACCAGGCTGAATCTCCTAGTAAACTACCTGATCCTTGTTTTTGCTTTGGACACGACGAGTTATCTTCTCAAAGTTCTGTAATTGAACCAAAACAAAGTTCATAAGATATGCAAAGGGATAAAAGCACGTTTATGCAACAACATACCTTTCCAACTTGTCGTAATGCGGTGAAAAAACTTTCCTCCTCTTCACGTGTCCAAGCAGCCCATTGCCTTGTCGGTTTCTTTACTGAAATGGGTATTTTCTGAATAAGTTTCTAACTTAAAAATAACATCAAATACAGCAAAACACCTAAAATGGGTTCAAAAAAACATAAAGAAGACAATACCTGGCTGCTGTGGCTCAACATAATCTGGAATCAGTGATGTAATGCTAGGATCCACCGGCTGAATTGGATTATTTTCTCCATGAAAATGTACCCTTGAGTCCAAGGAGACCTGCGACTCCATCTCCATGCTAAGGCATCACAAGAATGCAAGATCCTAATGCACTATACCTTCAAAAATAATGATGAAAACTACCTCAACCCTCCAATTTGATACAAAATCCAGATGCAGAAATCTGCTTGATTAAAGGTGAGATAAAAGAAGAAAAAAGAAAATCAACAACTGTAAGGACCAAGATACATGAATTACAGATCACAAACATAAATGTAACAATCAAAAGCTTTAGCAAAGAGAAATTTTGCTGAAACCAACATCATCACTATCCTTGGTAACATTACGTGTTCCATAACCTTGAACAATACTAACGTTATCACAAGGAAAAAATAATATTATTTACTAAAGCTAAAATGAACTATTAAGTGCATCAATCTAAAACAAATTAAAAAAATTTCAAAATTTGATCGAATTGTATAAATTTAAAATGCAGGAAGTTAAACAGCACGGAATTTCAAATCTCGAAGCTTTATGAGATCCCAACTACCAAACCCTACCTTAAACGCACTAAATCAAGGCAAATAAACAAAGCTAAATCTTCAATTATGAAAAACACAAACAACGAAACTCATAAAATTCACGAAATTTTGACTTCTTCAAGTTTTCCCTAAATTGCAACCAGCCAAACAAGAACTAGGGTTTTGGACTAACATTTTGATCAATTTTGACTATGAAAATAAAGCCAAATAAAATCAAAATCAAAGTGAGATTGAAGTCGAATTGATGTTACCTGAGAAATCGAGAAATCCAGAAAATCAAAACAACCGAGAAAACCCTAATCGCGGACGTGACCAATTCTGTGAAAGCGAAGCAAATCAAAGGCAGAAGAATCTTATTTTTCCCCTAATCTACAGTTGAAGAGAAAAAGGTAAGAGATAAATTTATTTTTCTTTTTTATTATTTATGTAATTTTTAACTTTGGGAGAAAAACAAAATAAAGAAAATGAAAAGGCAATGCCATGATACAATTTAAGAGATTAAATAATAAAGTTTGTTAATTTTAATTATAATGTCAATATAAATATCGGACCGGCTGCTAATACTGATCTTTGATATTGTACTAATTATTATACATGTGGCATTATAATAACTCAAATGGTGGCATCTGATGTGAGTTTACTTTTTGTGATTTCTTTGAGCCTTCAACTTTATTATTTTATTTATGTTAATTCGTATATTTATCCTTTAAGAAAATTCTAATACATGTTTGATCTTGGATTAGGTCTAAGCTTTGGACCGTTTGGCAGGTGAGGCTGTAAAATGTTGATTACTATGGATGGGAAGTAGCCTGGAAAATCTGTCCAATTCTTATGAACCCATGTGCCCCGTCTTCCTTCCCGCGGCCGGATGTGCCTTCCTGCCAAGTTCATATCAGGGTATGAAACTAGTTTACTCCAGCAGGATGATTGAATTACGGTCAGGTTTTCTGTTGTTTGGTTTTGCCTGGAAGGTTTATTTGCCATGAACTGAAAGGTGTTGCTATCTTGCAAAGGCAAGGAAGGTGTCGTTAGCCTTTTCCGTTGAAGATGATTGATAGCCACATAAATAAAAGAAAAGGGATTGATCAACCCCGGAATGTTGCAGGCGCCATGTCAGCATCAGTCTGAAAGGAAAGTAACAAGTTGTTTCCAATGAACTTACGAGACAACTTAAGAATAAAGATAAAAAGTGCAGGAGAATCATGAAAAGCAGAGAAACTATATGGATAAAGAATAACTCCATGGATAGCTTCCTTTTTGTACATGGCCTGAATCATTTTCTGGAAATTTAAGCCTGGCATCATTCAACGTTTTGTTGATTTGAAAGCATCAATCTATACATTGGAGCTCCACGATCTATCACATGTTGTTCCCAGTCTGATCTCACTCCAAACGGGTTTTCATGAAGCCATGCTTGGCTGTTGGTAGGTCCAAGCCTTCCCCTGCTGTATTTCAGAAATAATTCTTTCATTCTAACAGCAACTGCTTCTACGTCAGATTGCAGAAATACCTATTCAAAGATTAGATGATCAGTATGAGATATTATATATAAACATTTCGAAAGGCATAAGCATCAGGGCCAATGACTAATGAAAAATTTATGTATTACCTTCCCATCCTGTGCAAGCAAATCTGCCACTGCTTCAATCAGTGATCTCTGCAGCATTCTCCACCTATGTTCCGGGTTATTGAAATCGGGATTCGGACACTGAAGAAAGCACGGAACTTGCATTATGTCATAGCCATGAAAATGCATTATGGTAGCAGAAAGTGTAGTTTATTCACTAGTAAAGAATCTGCTTAGGGCAGCAACGGTGTCTTATAGGCCTACCATCATGGTAACAAGAACTGCAAATTTATGAAGCAAACGATATTGCTAGCAGACAGAATATTGTATGTGTTACCGAACCTGTATCGAGACAAGGACCAAGTCTCCCGGGTAACTGGAAACTATGGAACGGAACGTTGATGTTGCATCTGTTGCAATAAAGTGCCTAAAAACAAAAGGGACGTATGAGATTATGAACCAATTCCAATAAGATACAATAACATAGACAACAACGACACATATGGGTCATGACAAGTCGCTAACAATGCATGAAACCATACCCGTTAGAAGTGCCAGACTGATTTGCAGAATCTAGGCAACGTCTTACAAGCTACAAAATTATAAAGAAAAGGAGTCACAAGTATATACAGAGAGGAGCTCAACAAAAGGAATCTGGAAGGAAACCATTAGACCTTTTTATTGATCTCTAATCCAAGAAAGTTCAGGTCCTTTCTTCTTCGAGCCATTTCCAGAAGAAACAGTCCATTACCTGATTACTTGCAATCAAATGTTAGAAACAACCACAATTAGATACTCGCTCTTTTGCTCTCTTGGTTTTTCATATTCTTCGCAGTAAATGGAATTGAGTTATATGAACAACGAAGAAACTTCAGAAAATGAATTCAAGCATTTCACAAAGCAATGTCAAAGTTAATAATACTGAAGCAACAGAGATATACTCTCTTATAAACTCCTGCATACATTTTCGAGAAACAAAAAGAACTTCAGAACGAGAAGGATCATGGATGCAACAAATACAACTTCCAATACGGACTACCACCAAACAATCTTAACTATGCAAGAAGCAAAGGGCATAAGGACTTCCAACGGGGGAGAAAGAAGAAATATATTTATACCGCTTCCAATATCAACTACCAAAGGTTGAGCAGGGTCATGGTATACAGCTCTCCAGTCAATCTTGAATGGGTAAGCCTGCATCAGTGAAAGTGAACGATGTTCAGGAAAGACAAGTCAGAATGGTTAATTTTATCAAATGAAGGACTTTAGCCCCATGATGTTCCATGGGAACTGAGATCTTTAAATAGGAAAACAAAGCAGTAGTTGCATTCCTTTCCATTTACTTATTTAAAAAGTACCAAATTTAACATTCTGATTGCTGGAATAAAGCTGGATAGATATGAACTTCACAGAACATACTCTATCCAAGGCCATGACTCCAGGAAGCTTCCTTCCTTTGAAAAACTCCCACACAACTGAAGCACTCTCAATCAAATCATAAACTAAATGAGTATTTGATTTCATCATTATCGCTTTGCATGCCATCTTCCCAACAACAGTTATGTCTTGAGTTCGTTGACTAAGTTCATCAAGCACTTGGACCAATTTAGATGCTCCACCTGAACCTTGACCTGAGACTTTAAATTTTGGTGGACCGATCCAGATTATTTTCTGCAAATCATTGGGTAAAATATAAGATAAGTTTGAGTAAGAAAGGGGTAACAGTATTGAGCTCACTGAAAGAAAGACAACCATGGACAAGACATGGAATAAGTGCGCGCACAGAAAATGTGGTGTCCAGTTTAAGATGTGGTGTCCAGTTTAAGTTCAATGTTAATGTACCCATATGAAAATGCACACCAATTCCTAATAGTAAAGATAGAAACAAGAACTAAAACTTGTACCACTTTGTGCCTTAATGAAAGATGAAGAAAACAGAGATTAACGTTTTCTTCACAAAAGAAAAGAAAGAAATGGCCACTAATATCCCTGGACTAGGAGAGAAGATTTTCCTGCATTAGGTGAAAATGTCTAGCCTCATCTTTAAACAAAGATGGATTCTTCCATTGAACCCCATCTATCGCTGTCACTCTGCTGTCCCCAGAAACGTTCAGCGTGCTAAATTTCTAGGTAAGTTAATTAAACTCTATTCTCATGCAGTAAATATTCGACACAAGTGAGAAATCACTGAATGAACCAAAAGATATTCCCCATATAAAGTTCGGGATAACATGGGAAAAAGTCAGATTTGCATCATCTGAAAGGGACGACCATGTTTAATATTTTTACCTTGGATTTAACCAGTAAAGCAATTATTTCATCCATTGACCTAGGCCCAATATCAACAGGTGACCAACCTAAAAGAAAAAGAACACAAAGTGAATATACTGAAATTCAGAATTAGCATGCAAATGAAACTGTAGCTAATGGTTATAGTTTCTAACATGAAATTGCAATCACCTTGCAGACTTTTGTTACAACTACGGATTGGTATGTGAAGTAGAGCAGGAATTTATCATCATAAGAAAAATAAAGAAGCAAGCATTGACACGCAACACCACTTGACCCCTTACTCACATATGCAACCTGTACGTAAGCAAGCTGCTATTTTTTACCCGCTTTTGGTTTATGGTGATGTAAATAAACCTATCATTATATCATCAAAATACAATAGTTTTGAAAGGAAAATACAAAGAGTACCACCAGATACATGTTCCCCCGAATATTAAGAATTAGCACGGTTACCACATGTAAAAATTTATCAAGCTCAGTTCAAGTAATTTACGACATGTGCCAATTATTGTGATCCACGGGTGATATCAATATACGATGATGACATGCCTCTTATTTGTTTATGCGCATGACACTTCTAATAAGTCAGAAGCATTGCCATATGTATCATCCATATAGGGGCCATTATGCTATTGCTGCCAATTTGCAAATAAAACATACAATGTATAAGGAGATTTGCTGAAAAAGTATTCTGTGTATAAAACTGACGGATCATTCTCAATGTTCTAATCCTGAGGAAAAATACTTGACAGAACCAAGAGGAAATTGAATAAGAATAAAAAAAAATGTAAGAGAATAGATTCTCCATCTCTTACACAATAAAACGTACAAAAAAAATACAAAATTTGATGCAAGTTCATTAGTTTCCAATGAAATATCTCTCCTGTTGTTAGTATGATGTTAAATGCAGGTAACCAAGTCCCCCTTACTATTAACAACTTTTTGCAGTTTTGAATGAACGCTGGAATGATGGAAAAAGACAATGAGATAAACCATGTCTTATTTGAGAGTTAAACCTCACCAGGCAAAATACCATGAGCAGGAACTACTTCCATTTGATTCTCTGCATGAACGTTAGCGCACCAAAAGTCTCTGGGATGCAGAATTGGGATATTTCTATCATCTGCAAAGTGAATTATGTCTAGAGCTGCTTTATGTGCCTTAGGCTCTATCAGACTTGAAGGAACCGAATATCCCAAGGCATGCATTATTTGAAACGATATCATGCCAACAAAAATCAGTCCATCACATTTAGAAGCTAAGAAGTGCAAGGCAGCTGCTTTGTCACAGAGATTGCCCCCTCCGATCTATGTCAGACAGAAAAACTCAGGCAAAAAAGAGGCATAGAACATAATAGGCAAAAGCAAAAAAAATTCAAAAACAAGGTTTACCAAGTAGAAAAAAGACCATAATAGCACTGAGTAGGTGTATATTGAAAGAGACATACGATTGCAATATAGGGTCTCCTGTTATTTATTGTAGTCTTCTTCAGCTGGAGCAGGCTCTCCTCAAAATGAAAACCCGCCAGACGAGCAGAGCAAAAACGTGCAATGGAAACCGTTGATGCAAGGATTTTATGAGATAGAGAAAATGAGTCATTAACAAAAACATCAACTCCTGTTGATAATAGTCCAGCAAACTTAATGCAATTGGCAACTTCCTCTTTGAACTCGGAAAGATTCTCTAAAAGGAATATATCTGCTTTCTTGAGGGCCTCCAGATTCAACGGTAAATCAGCAGGCATACAAAGTGCAACAACTTTCTGTTGGAGAGCCAATGATAGAGTATCTGAAAAGAGGAGACTCTGATGAATGCTTTTTTCCACAGTCCTATACAGGATCAGAGAATAACTTCACAATTTGTATCGATTGTCAAAAACATGAAAGGTAAGAAGTACAGATTGCTTTTGTAATGACACCTGCAGCCGAATCTGCATCAAGAAGCCTTGAATTAGTTTTTCTATTCCAGTGACTCACGAGGATTACTTTGGCTCCACTCTCACGCAAATACTTGATGGTCAAAATTGCAGTGGAAACTGATAGACAGCTCTTGTCAAGTTCTTCATTCAACAGAATTGTACTATCAAATCTAACCATTACAGTCTTTCCTGCAAGCTCCTCCTTTGGAAATTCTCTAAGAGTTTGCACATGTGGGAGAGCCTCCAACTCTCCTTCATGGCAATAGTCAACCTAACCCAAATGTAACAGCAATGACAATAATATTAAAGGTAATTTACAAACAGCTGAGTTCAAAACTTCATGCTTAAGCAGATTATACTAATTTAGGCAATGAATCATTAAATGCGTAATGGTTCATACAGCATAGAATCAAAGTTCTTTTGTGCCAAAAGCTTAGAATAACAATGTTGAGTAAACTAATAGTTGAAACAATAGTTAAAAAAGAATTCAGGCAACTACGGAGAAGATAAATTCAGCAAGAGATCAAGAGTTGAGTTAACCAACATAGAACGATTAAGAACTAATCTCATGTTAATTACAGCAACTACCAATAATGAATTATTGGCATAAGAAAAAGATTACTCAGTACCTCATGTCTAAGTGATCGTTTACTATTATCTGCCACCAGCAAACCACCTGCCAAATGTATACCAGAAGAAAAAGAGCAAAGAAAGAAACTTTATATTAGATACCCGCTAGGCCAAGACAAGAGATGCAGAAAAAGAAGTGCTTTTGAATAGATTTTCAAGGCCGATTACTAACCTTGTGTAGACAATCGAACTGATGGGCAATGGTTGAGTTTAACAGTCTTTTGAGTAAAAGAAGAAGACTTTGGATAACAATGAAATCTTACGTTGTTTAATGACAACATCCCATCAAGCGGATTAAGAATCTTACCCACCTCTTCACTAAAACCAGCAAACAATATGAGGATATATACTGGCATGGCGTTTTGATTAAGAATACATACGTATGGGCTATAGAGGGACACCGAAACGACAATGTGCTTAAGTTGATATCCTGAAACGACATCGTTTTACTGCCTCGTTACGAAGGTAAAAATGCTTCGTGGAGTTGACTTCGTTTTTTTGATTTTGACTTCACAAATCTGAACTCCATACTTCCGCTAGAGCTCGAACCAGGTACTCAGCGAGTCGGCGGCCGGTAATCGGAGACTTGAATTAATTAAGTCCATAAAGATGGGTTTAGGGTTGATAGTTGGTGCATTTGGTTTGCTGATTCTAGCACATGCCGCTCATTCAACCATTCAATGTAATCACTTATCAAGAAACTAGAAATCTGTCTAGAATTTATGGCATTTTATCAGGATTGGTGATTTCTGATGTGAATTGAATTTGATGAATGCAGATAGAGGTTTGTTGAAGATTATGGAGGAAGAATTCTCTAGGCCCCCAACGAATGTGAGTTTTTCCTTTCCTCATTACCATTGCACAAAAAAAAGAAGAAGAAGAAGAAGCTTGAACTTTTGGGCTGATGGATTTTTTAGGTTAATTTTTGTCGTGCTTCGTATTTTGGTTGGAATTTGCAGGTGGTGATAGAGTTGCTTCTAGGGTTAGTGTTGTGTATGTGGGCAGCTTTAACTGTGCCAGGGAAGTTTCTTTCCATACACCCTCATTCTGAAGAGAACAGGTACTGTTTACTTGTTTGTGTGCTTTATTAGGATCTGCTATCAATAAATTACATGCCAAGTTTCATATTTTGCTAATAAATTGAGAGGTGTTTATTAGTCATATTCTCGCAATATGTGGGCTTGCAAATTTTATGAATACTAAACGTGGTGATTCCTAGCTATGAATTGCCATCTTCCAGAGTTTTTACCCTTTGTAGACGATTTGAATGTGGTAGCTGTGATCATGAAATTCGATGATCATTACTATCCATTCTTAATGTATTCTGAGCTTGGTGGGCTGCTGAGAGTTTTTGCATAATCAAATGTTGGATGAATTTTGTCCCCTTTCAATGAAAACGATAGTTCATTGACATAGAAACTTGCTAATTTTAAATTCAGGATAGTTTCTTTACCAGACAATATGGACTTCATGATCTTCAATCATCGCGGCAAAGCTTTTCCTTCAGAAGTGGAGATGAAACTGAAACATTGAAGTATGTCCAATTAAATGGAAGAGTCATCTTTCTGAACTGGTTCGGGGAAACAGTCATTGCTCGGTTAAAGCAGAACCTGAAAAGAGCAAAAATTGGTGGATATGGCAGCTTAGTATGCCAATGCCTTGTTACTTGGGTAGCACTGTTGTTGTCTGTCTGTGTTTTGTCTTCATGAACCGTCATGGCCAAGTAATTTGATCTACTCTAGATGCTTGCTCCTGTATGTTGAATGTTGTAATTGTAATGGAATTTTATATGGATCTGATCCCTGTGTTTTCCGCACTTAATGATGCCATTTATTTTCAGCTAACCTTAATTCGATCCCACAACAGCAACAGAATTATATATGCGAGTTTTGTGGACTAGTGCATAACGAACTTCGTTAGCCTTCACTTTTGTTTCCAAGTTATTATTGCCAAAAGAATCTTCAGGGTTCAAACCGATATCTGCAATATTCATTCATTTTATTAAATTGATGGGGGTGCCATTTTGCCTTTTATACTTCGATGCTAGCATAAAGCTCAACTGTTCACCAAATTTATGTTGCTTGTGGTGGGACGAGTTGATTGTCAATTCCTCTTAAGTTCTAACCAGAGAGGCAATAATAGCCAGGTGCAATTCAATAGACCTGAGATACTTGCAATTGACCAGGCTGGTATGGCCCAAGATGAAACGCAGAGCATCCTTAAACATAATACGACTCGGCACATGTTGAAAAGGCATACAACATTGGCAAGAAAAATTGCATTTAATCCCATGACAGAAGATTGGCACAGAAAGAACATCAAATAAAAAAGGCAAAAACTACATTATCAAAAGAATTAGTGGAGATTAAATGCAAATTGAACAGCACAAGAAACAAGGCACTGCCAAATCGTGAATAAGCGGGTCAGTCGATGAACTGAACTATTTTACAACTGGGTAAGTTCATGTGGGTTTTCAATAGACTGCCTAAGTATGTACTCCGCTCTCCTCTTTTTATCGTCCCTCTCATCTTCCCGCCCCAACCAATGCCCTACTATGGCTCCACTCTTTCTAGAAAGGCTTAAATCCAACGGTTCACCTAACATCTTCTTCCCGGTTTTAAATTTAAAATTCACAGCAGGCCTCTTCTCAGGAAGCAACCTCCTCTCATTCTCTTCAGCATCAGCAAATCCACCTTCTTTTGTGGCTTCAATGGCAGGTGCAAACGCCTCTAGCAAAGAGAGGTTTTTCGGTCTGTCTGGCACTACAACAGCTGGAACAGTCTTCTCGCCAGGTTTCATCAAAGGCTTAGAACAAACAGGGTTAGATGCACCTACTCCTGATTCCTTAACATTTTGATTGCTAGCTATTGATGTAGAAGCTCCTCCTGAGCCATTGCTAAGCAGCCTCTGCTGCAAACTCAATAAAGCCCTTTCCGCCTTTCTCCGCTGCCTAGCTTGCTCAATTTTTTCCGATCGAGGATCCACGTCCCTCTCATTCCACATTGGGGTATGGACATATGTGTGACGATCGGGCAAAGCAGGCAACCAAGCTGGAATATGCTTCCCTGGTGGTGTCTCATTCATGGTTAGAAAACTAGGAATTAAACTCCTATCTCTAACAACAGGAAATGGTGGCACAGGTTGAGCAAATGGGATCTCTTCGGTAGAACCCACAAATTCAATTATCTCCTTAACAATACCAGAGCTAATAACGCAATTGCTAGAATTTGATGCACCTGAAAACCCTACTGGTGCACCCATATCTTCAAAACCTCTAACTATATCAAAGAAATTAGATTGAGTTCTACCTGATAAATTAGCATAAGAGTTTGCAATTTTGCCAAGATCAACAAGGTACCGAATCGCAATCTCAGTCAACGAATCCAAAGCTGAGTTCTTGAACCCTTCAAACCCCACGCTTTCACATATTTGTGCCACGGCTATCCTTGACACTGCACGGCCAAATTCATCAGCTTTTGGTCTTTTTGATATACTCTCTTCACCTCCATTGCTCATATTTTAATGCTCATGTCAAAATGAACACATTAATCATCGGTTATAGCCATACGATACCAAGAAATTAAGCTAATTCGGTCAAACCCTAGACTTTACAACTAAAACGATAACAAACTTGTTTTAGTCCAACCATAATTCAATAATTCAAAAACCCAAGATCGAAAAAACGAGAAGCAAAAATGGAGAATTCCTTAAAGAAAAAAAAAATCCTAGGGAACCCTAGAATTCAAACGTTTACTGGAAGTACTAAGATCAAAAACAATTTATTTGAACTAAACACAAATGAAAAATACAAGAGCAATCAGATTTTTTCAAAATCCCGTAAGAAGACAATCAATTGCAATCGGAATTTTAAAAAAAAAATTGTAATGAAGGGCATTCAAAACTTAAAGAAGGACAAGCTCTTTTCCCTCAAATCCTACAATCTTTTTAGGGTTTAAAGGTTAGTTAAAGACAAATTTAGAGGGAAAATAGAAGATTGAAAAACTTGAAAAACCCTCAAAGGTTGATTCGAGCAGTGTGAGGGATCGATAGAGATCAAGAGGGAGGGAGAGAGGACACAATGCTCTTCTTTAATACGACGACGTTTATTTATAGAGTCCAGTAATAACTATAATTGTACACGGATTTCTTTTGAGTAATTTCCACTCGCTCGATTACGAAAAACGTCTACACTCGCTCCCTAGTTTTAAATCTAAAGGGCCTGAATCGTCTTCTAGAGTCCAAACGGGCCACCTTTGAAACCAAATGGAGCCTCAATATAATTTTTAAAAATTGTACCCAAAAATAATATAATAATATTTATCAATTTTCATTAATCATCATACATATATTAATTACTATTTATCATATCATATACATATTGAAAGAGGAAAGAGGGAAAGTAAAAATATAAATCTACCCATCCCCTTTTAATTTTAATAATTCAAAGATAAATATTATTTTTATAAATTTATATGAAGATAAATATTACTTTTTAAATTTTAATTCAAAGATAAATATTAATTTTTAAAATTTATATAGTATTATTTAAATTTATATGAAGATAAATCATATTTTAAAATTTATATGAAGAAAAATATTATTTATGATTATTTTTAAAAATATATAGTATTTATTAAAGTTACAAAATATTACATATTATTAACATATGATTTAACTTTTTCAATGAAAATATGATAATATGATGATAATTTAGGATTTAAATAATCTAATTATCTAAATTATTTAAATTTCAAAAATACTAATTGTATTAAATTTGTAATAAATAATTTAATGATAATCAATAGGGTATCATTTCTGGTAGGCCTGTTGTCTGTTTTCTTCTGTACAGAAAGTTTGATACCCTATTGATTGAATCAGCCGTTAACCTTATTATGTTGTTGATTTCCTTGACCTGCAAATGTTCTAGATTACAGCTTCGGAATTTTGCTGATATGGAGATTCCATGTAGTTCTCGTCTGCCGGGGAACATGTTTTATTGGAAACAACAGGTGAGGTTGCTTTAGTATGCATATATGGATTCTGGAGATAATTTTATGCTGATAAGAAATTGTATCTTGATCGGTTATTATAATAATCAACTGTCAAATTAAATATATAATTACTCTGGTATCAATATATCCTTTTCACTAGTATTTTATAATAATTTATTTAGACATGTTTAAATGATTGTGTATTAGAATCATATTTTAGCAGCTCGAACTCTTCCAAAATTATACTTTACTGCAAATGGAAGTTAAGTTTTCAAAGTCCATCTCTGCAACAAATGATTACTGATAAGCATACTCATAAACATGCAAAGGAACTTGAATATATACACGGTAAATGACTGGCTGGTTAACAAGTATACTCTGACCTGATCATCAACTAATGGAAGAATCATTTTGAAAAGAGTAATTATTTGTTTTCACAAATGAATACTTGGATCACAAAAAGAACATTCTGCTACTTGTATTCTTGTCACGAAACCATGAAACCAACAACTGCCATCGTACAGAAGCTACCCTTGACAATTGACAATATAAAAGAAAACATATACGCCTATTCTTTCTATAAAAACAAACTTGTCAGATTCTACCATTCCGTACTCATTCTTCTCCTTCTCCTGTCCCCTATAATCGTCTGTAATTCTTCAGGTTGACAAGGGACAGAAAGAACTCCCTTCTGTTGGAGTCCAAATTCTTGTTCCAGTAATTTCATGAACGCTGGATCGGTTAGATAATCCAATTCCACAATAAACCGCTTGGGTTCACCACCCTTAACAGCGATCACTGCAAAGTGTCCTTGTTTCACGTCTTCAGGAAGAACTTCAACACCATCAAACCTAATGCTGTCGTTACTAGTGAGGCGTGACCCACCAGATGAATGCTTGAAACCATTGTGTATCTTTCTAACGAAAAGCTTAAGCATCATTAACCCTTTAACGCTCTCTTCTCTGTTCTTCAATGCCATGGAAATCACAAAGGGAAATAGTAGGACAACCTTTTGTATAGGATCTATCAAGTCTCTCTCTGGGTGGTTTCTTTGTTGTTGTGCTTGTTTTACTGAACTTGGAGAAGCTCGGAGGAACATATATAATGGGTGACGAAAAAAATTGGAAATGAAGCTGAAATTTCTGGAGGGCAAAGCATGGGACCAATTTCATATGGAAGCAACCGTTGATCATTTAATGCACTACTCGATAGTTCATCTTCCTTGCTTCACTCTCGAAATGGTGGGGTCTTTCAAACACGGGTTACACTAATATTCACCATTGCTGAAGCTAGACGATTACTACTTTTAGATCATTACTTCCATATTCAAGAGTAAAATGCAGTAAACGACCGGCGGAGCTTTTTAATAGCAACAAAGTAAGATCTTTATGGTGTCGGCTCTAACATTCAGGAACCTCATCAGTACTTTGTATCTTTCACTGCTTCCCTCTAAACGTGACAAAATTTAGGGTTTTCTTTTTCCTTTTTTGGATTTTTGCGGCTTATGTTCAGACAAGTACTTGTAAATTTCAGAAAACTCTACTTATGTATAATATATATATATATAATTTTCTCTCTTTCTATCTCTTTAGGTGTATAATAATTATCATTATTAACGAAAAATAACTAAATTTTATATATTATTTGAAAAATAAAGGAATTTGATAGTATTGAATTGAAGCCAGTGAAATTTGGTCTTAGGAAATGATTGACAAAGGAGGCAAAATGTAGATTAACTATTTTCGTACTATTCAATTGTCGTTTCATAGGAGAGATTTTGGCAAAGTTAATGCTCTTTTGTCCCATTCAAACGTCATTTCAATTCAAGTGTTTTCTTATATCACACAGCCGATGATGGAATGATGATATTGTGGGTGGGACTGAATATGGGGTAGCTTATGTCCATGATTGCTAGTTGATTACCAGACATTTCACCCTTTTCACTTGCTAACACCATGTCCTCTTACGTACTACATTACCGTACAAACCTGATAAGCTTACTCGTCTTTTCTCTTTTTCAAATCAAAGTCCCTCTACAAGCTTTAACCTAGAATTGTAGTTTCTATTGGAATATTAAACTTATTCCATTAAATTAGCATGATCTTTAGTTTTCCTTTGGTTGTGGTTATAAAAGTATTTAATACAGAGATTGTTGGTTTTTTAAGTTCCTTTCATTTATTCTTCTATTTGATGTTAAGGTATTTTATACTTATAAATACTTGATGATATAAAGGTTTTATGTATCCCCTCAAAAGTATTACGTATTCTCCTTTTTTGATCCAACAAAGTGGTATCATAGCTGATATCGATTCAAGCTATGAATAACAACATGCTTTCTTTCCAACTTCCGAAACTCACCAAAGAAAACTATGATAATTGGTGTATTAGAATCAAAGCAGTTTTGTGGTCACAAGATGCATGGGAGATCGTTGAGTAAGGATATGAACAACCTGAAAATGAAGAAATATTGAATCAAGCTTAGAAAGATGCCTTGCAAAAGTCAAAGAAAAAGGACAAGCAAGCTCTTACGCTTATTCATATGTGTCTGGATGATATTATCTTTGAAAAGGTTGTTGAGGCGTTAACATCAAAGCAAACATGGGAGATTCTTCAAAATTCTTTTAAAGGAGTTGATAAGGTTGTGAAGGTTCGACTTCAAACCTTGAGACGTGAGTTTGAATCCATGATGATGAAAGTGTTACAATGTGGAAGAGAAGAGAGTGTTTTGGAGAGGAATATATTTCATTCAACTTGTTTATTACAAACAAATGGTAAGCTATTTATAAGCTTAAACATGCTAACTAATACGTCATTTATAACCATAAATTAATTTAGCTATAATCATGACCACAAAACATATCAAACTAATGACAATCACTTATTATTCCTAACTTGACTCAAATCATATACGTTATAATATAAATAATTTTTAATATTTTAAGGTTCAAATTATTTATTCATAACTTTTAACACTCCTCTTTAATTTGAACCTTCCTTATCATGCCAAGTCTTGATCTAAGTCTTCGGAAATCTTCATTCTTGAGTGGTTTTGTGAATATATCTGCAACTTGATCTTTTGTTTGTACATACTTGAGCTCTACTTCTCTTCTGACAATGCACTCTCTAATAAAATGATACTTTGTGTCGATATGCTTGCTACGATCATGATACACCGGATTCTTAGCCAGTGCTAAGGCTGACTTGTTATCAACGTAAATCTCTGTTGCTCCCTCTTGTTCAAAATGTAACTCCTTCAATAATCGCCTTAACCAAATTACGTGACAAGTGTAAGACGTTGCTGCTACATACTCAGATTCACAGGTAGATAGAGTAACAAGTTGTTGCTTCTTTGAACTCCATGAGATTGCACTATCACCCATGAAAAATATATATCCAGTGGTACTTTTCCTATTGTCAATATCTCCAGCAAAATCACTATCATAATATCCCACAAGTTTGGAGTCAATGGAAACAGTATAAAACATTCCATAGTCCAACGTGCCTTTTAAATAGCGGGGAATTCTTTTTGCTGCCTTCATATGAGTTGTGGTAGGAGCTTCCATGAATCGACTAACTACTCCAACAACATATAGAATATCTGGTCTTGTGCATGTCAAGTACCTTAAACTTCCCACAAGACTTTTGAATAGAGTGGGATCTTCCTTTTTGCATTCTTCAACTTTGACAATTTCATTCCACACTCCGTAGGAGTATTTATAGGGTTGCAATCTAGCATTTTGAACTTCTTCAATACTTCTTTTGTATATCTTTCTTGAGAGAGAAAAATTCCTTCCTCCATTTGCTTCACTTCAAGACCCAAGTAATACGACATAAGGCCTATGTCCGTCATCTCAAACTCAAGAGACATATCCTTTTTAAACTCTTTAAACAATCTTGGATTATTGCCAGTGAAGATAAGATCATTCACATAAAGACATACTAGTAACATGTCTTTATTATCGAAAACCTTCAAATAAAGTGCATATTCATTAGGGCAACGAACAAAACCTTGTTCTTGGAAGTACTTGTCAATGCGATTATTCCATGCCCTTGGTGCTTGCTTTAAGCCATACAATGCCTTCTTTAATCTTAAGACCTTGTCTTCATGCCCTCTGACTTCATATCTAAGTGGTTGCTCAACGTATACTTCTTCTTCAAGGTACCCATTTAAGAAAGCTGACTTGACATCTAATTGATAAATTCTCCATTTCATTTGAGCTGCAATTGAAATAAGTAATCAAATAGTCTCCATGCGAGCAACAGGGGCAAACACTTCTTCATAGTCGATGCCATGCTTTTGTTTATAGCCTTTTGCTACAAGTCATGCTTTGTACTTCTCCACTTCACCACTTGAATTCTTCTTCACCTTGTAAATCCATTTGACTCCTATAGCCTTTTGATCTTTGTGTAGATTTGTTAATTCCTATGTATCATTTTTCTCTATCGACTTGATTTCCTCATCCATAGCTTGTCTCCATCTCTTGTCACTTCTTGCTTCTTCAAAGCTTAATGGCTCACTATCTGCATAGAGGCAAAGTAAATCAAGTGTAACTTCCTCAGTTTCTTCATAAAGATTGTCAAGACTTCTCATTTTCCTTGGCCTTTCACTTGAACTTTCATCTTGAAGGTTACGAGAAGGTAGTATTGGTGTAGTTGGTGATGGCAGCGGAACAATGTCTTGGGTTGCTATAACATTGTCTTCTTCTTCTTGGAAAAAATATGGGATGAAATCATAGTTGCTTTCTTCTTTTGTTTCCCAATTCCATGCTTCATCTTCATCAAACTCTACATCACGACTGACCACAGTTTTTCCATTGCTCGGGTTGTATAACTTGTAGCCTTTGGAGTTTGTGTCATAACCAATGAACACATGTTTGATGCTTCGATCATCCAACTTGGATCGTTCTTCTTTTGGTACATGCTTGTAGGCAATGCTCCCAAACACCCTCAAGTGATTAACAC